>JACEGR010007102.1:0-53119 GCA_014170235.1 Listronotus bonariensis | reverse complement strand
GAAGTTTATTAAGAAGCGCGTCATGCCAGACTTGGTCGAAAGCTTTAGATATATCAAGAGCAACGATCTGGGACTCACCTAGAAACTCAAGAGACTTGTTCCAGTTGTGTGAAACGAAGGAAAGAAGATCTGCTGTAGATCTCTTGTGACGAAATCCGTATTGCCTGTCATGTAAAATTTTATGTTTTTCCAAGTACCTGAGAATTTGCGAGTTAATGGATTTCTCCATTACTTTACAAAGCATTGAGAGCAGTGAAATAGGTCTATAGTTGGATGGAAGAGATTTAGATCCTTTCTTGGGAATAGGCTGGACACGTGCAGCTCTCCAGCTGTCTGGAAATATACCCGTGTCATAAGAAATTCGAAAGAGCCTGGTTAAAATAGGTGCAAGTTCAGGAGCACATTTTTTTAAAACGATTGCTGGTATTCCATCTAGCCCAGACGATTTCTTGGTGTTAAGAGAAGAAAAGGATACGCTTAATGTGTTTTACCTTAAAAATAACATTGGGCATTTTGTGAGGAACTGGGGGAACAGTTGGAATTGGATGATTGACAGGTGGATGAAGGGTTGAATTGGCAGCAAATTGTTTAGCAAATAGTTCGGCCTTTCCTTTAGATGTAGAAATAATTTCATCTTCCAAAGTTAATGGTGGAAAAGAACTGATACAGAAATTTCTACTGATGTTTTTGGCAAAGGACCAGAAGGATTAACTGCCATTTGAGCAAGAAAGTACTTTGTTTTTTATACGGTTATCAAAGGAGTCCTTGGCGTCTGAGATTGTTTGGTGGTAGTGGTTTCTTGCTTCAATGCTGGCCAGTCGGTTTTCTGGACTAGGATCCTGTAGAAACTTCTTGTGAGCCTGAACTTTTAAAATTCTAGCTTTGTCACATGTTTTAGTGAACCAAGGTTTGTGATTAGAGGGTTTGATGGTTTTCTTGGTGTGAGGTACATAGGTTTCAACGCCCAATAGAATTGACTCGGTCAGTTGGTTACAGATTTCGGAAGGATCCTGGGAAGAAAAGCAGATAGTGTCCCAAGGATACGTGACGAAAAAGTCCCAACTTATAATATTTGAACATATTTTTTTATTATGATATCTAAAAATGATAAAAATATATTTATTGTTCATTTAAAAAGTTATATTACAAAATTCTTTAATATAGAGGCTTATCCAACAACTACTTGTGGTTAGTAAGTTTAGAGTAGAAAAATTAAATTTGGCAAACCGCATTTTTGCGCTTTTACTGTGATGTATTGATGACAACAGCTCAAACGTAAACAAACCTGGTCCATACGTCGTTGGTATGAATAGACCTTTACTTGACAATTTTACAACAACGTCACGTTTTTAGGAAAATTTAAAGCAATATTCGTTTTGAATTTTTAGATGTACAAAATTCGTGAGGCACTGCGACATGATTTTTCCGAAGTGGATGTCGGGACTACCGAGGCCTTTCAAGGTAGAGAGAAGAGAGTGATGATTATTTCAACTGTCAGAGCACAGGAAGATTTGTTGTTGTATGATAAAAAGTACAAGTTAGGTTTTGTTCGAGAACCAAAGGTAAGACTTGAAGTGCCGGCCGCGGCAATAAATCTTGTGCTTTTTTTTGACCAGTAAATTAAATAACTACACTCATGAACAAAATTTTGTTTAAATTAGATCTTAAATAACTTGAGTTTTTGGCCGATTTCAATGATTTTCTGGTCCAGTGGTTAGTTCCATCAAGATTATTATTTAATATAGGAATTGCAAAAAGTTTTATAGGATTAGGTATTATACAGGAAAGTTCCAATTGTTGCATTTTGTCTCAAATTTTCGAACACCTTGTGGAATAATTAAACTCCACAATTTTTTACCAGTGTATTGGATTTTAAAGCCCCTCTTCTCTCAACATTTTTTTTTAATTTTTTATCAGTATCTCTATTCTAAAAGGAAATATAAAAATTTCAAAGAAAACAATGCAATTTAAAAATAATAATGGTCGTAATATACGCTATATTTCGAACATATTGGGGAAACTTAAGATTTTTGTAGTCATATTTCCAAAACCAATAAAGATAACTACATCAAGTGTAGTTTTTTTTTAAAGGTCTTTAAAATACCCTTTTATTGATAATACAATATACAGGGTGTTTTTTTAAATTATACTTTTGTCGTACCCTGTATGTCTTCAGAGATAACAAAAATCTAATTACTTATTTGGAAACTACGAAACCAACTTAACAAACTATTAATTTTATTTATTTTTTATCATAAAAAATTAAAATTATTTAGGGAGCTGTAAAATTTTTACTCGACTCCCAGTACACAAATTTCATTGTCTTATTTATAAATTTGAATTTGCCTTCAGAATAGAGTTAAAAAGATAAACAAAAAATAAGTTTTAAGAAAAGATGGGGCTTTAAAATTCAGTACATTGTGACGTTAAATTGTTGGACAGGGTGTTTGAAAATTTGGGTCAAAATGCAACATTTGGCTCTTCCCTGTATAAGTCCTAATTCTAAAAAAGTTTTTGCAATTCCCATATTTAATAATAATCTTAATGCAGAGAGCTACAACTGGACCAGAAGACAAGTAAAATCAGCCAAGAAAGCAAAAAGTTATTTAAGATTGAAGCTGAATTTAAAGATTGACGTTTCAGTTACCGATCGCCGTTTGACGTCGGTTTCAGATATGGTATATGAAAACGGTAAAAAGAAACTATAAATTGACAAATGCAAAGTTGTTGTTTCATCTTCTAACTGAAAACGTCAATTGGCAAACGGAAACAGAAACTTCAATCTATAAATCCGGCTTGAATTTAAATAAAAAAATTTTTGTCTGGTTTCTTTTTTGCCCAGGGGTGTATATTCTTAAAGATTGACATTCATCAGAAACCCTATATACCTGCTTGCAGATATACTTATCTAATATTTCTTAAATAATAGTAATCTGTTTTTATTATTTTTTTTAACGTTTCTGTAGTGTCTACCTTTCGACTTATGCAAGCATTTTATTATAGAGATTTAACGTTGCCATAACAAGAGCCAAATCGAAAATCATTGTCATTGGTAACCCATTGGTTTTATCAACCGATTCAAAATGGAAACAGTTCATCTATCAGGCCAAGGAAAGCGGAACACTTTGTGGAGCACCGTATCAGGAAAGGTCCCAAAAAGTTCGTGAGGAAATTTCCAACAGGCTAAAAAATGTGAAGACCAAAGATAATCAGTACAAACAGGGTGCGAGTAAACCGAAGGGGGTTAGTAAATTTTGTAGATTTATAAGTAAGTACAAGTGATGGCTGTTTTTTATGGCTGTTGAGTCTATGTGAAAAATATTTTACTGTAATTAGCATCAAGTTAGACAACAATATCATTTTACTTTAAAAAATATTTTTGAATCGAGGTTTGTACATATAGCAAAACTATTTTTGATGAAATCTATATAGGTTGTCTAACGACTAACTTTAAGTGGTGGTTCTATATAAAAAAAAAAACAGAAAAAACTTCATATGAACATATTGTCCTAAACGTATTAGTTTTTGAACTACAGGACGTTTTGAAAAATTAACTGTTTTTTATAATAACTTTTATACCAATAAGGATATTGAAAGACGTCTCGTCTCCTATGCATCAAAGAAATTTTTTGAACATACAAGAACATTTTTTTTATTAGTGTCGTCCATGTGGGGTTAAGGGCAAATATTTAAAAAAATGGTACACCACTGCCTTTTTCTAAAATAGTAATTTGTTTTTGAATTCTTGGTTAATTTAATGAAATTTGATTTTTTGGCAATGTCATCTATTTAATTTTACAATATTTATATAATTCTACAATATTTATATATCAACTTTTGTTATTAATTTTTTAAAGGAACATTTATTTATTAAGAGAAAAATTAAACTACATTAGTGTTGTAACTTTTATTTCATACTAGCTATGATTCCCGGCTTCGCTCGGGAGTTGATATGAAACCCAAATAACCGTAGTTCTGAATGAAGTTCAAATACTCGACAACAGATGGCGCCACTACACTTAATTTCCAAGTTGAAGGGTTGGAAGAGTCCTTTTATCTTTAAAACTACGCCCTTTAGGGTAAAACGGGAACTTTCTTGTTCGAGGAGGGATAAAGGGCTATCACACTATATAAGTCCCTTTATCGTATCGGGACTCCTTTTCAAGTTTTATCGGCACGCACATTTTATCAACTTAGTTTTATTATATAATAATAATGATAATGCCGTCCTCTTAACGTGTCTAGCCTATACTAAATACTAAAACATTAGATAGTGATATGACCATGCAGAAAAAATATTTGTATTTATTTACACAAAAACGTACATTTAATAAAAAAAGTCGAGATTAAATTTGTTCTAAACTACATAGCAGTCCAAAAAACATTTTTATTTTAGGAAAATGCAGTAGCGTACCATTTTTTAAAAATATTGACCCTAAACCCCTTATTGACAGTGGTAAGAAATTTATATTTTTTCTTGTACGTCTAAAAATTTCTTCCAGCCAATAGAAGACGTCTCCCAAATATTTTTAAAATATTCCAATTGGTATACAAGATATTATAAAAAAACGATAATTTTTAAAGCCCTTAGTTCAAAAACTAAGACGTTTAGAACATATGTTTAAATATAGTTTTTTTTATTTTGTATTGTAAAATCATCCTTTAAAATTTGTCGGTAGTTATTGGGAACCCTGAATAATTTAAAATATAATATAAGGAGGGTAAATAACCCATTCCTATATACATGGATAGTAAAAGGTAATGTAACACTTAAATATGTTTAAAATTGCTAAAGTTAGGTTTTGAAAAAAACCTTCTGAAGAGCAAAAAAAAAAGGTCACACCTACTTTCCTTCTTTTCTCGATTTCGGCGCCCTCTCCCAATATTCGCGCCCTAGGCTACAGCCTACTTAGCCTTATGGTAAATCAGGTCCTGGCCGCACCTAATCTTTTTGTTATTTTAAATGGTAGGTTGTTCCAGCAGGGTGTTAGAAATGTTTGCAACCGTTCGGATTCTGCGCACGTCAAATTTGTCGTTCCATCAGTGCCATGTTTGTAACAGTATTCAATTGTTTGTTGTTCCAGCAGTAGTTTTAAGATGTTGGAAACATTTAAAAATTTTGCAAAGTTTCTTCAAACATTACTGACAAATTTTTAACATAACCTTTCTTGTATTGACGTATAAGCAGTATGCACGCCTTGTTTATTTTTCGTTCCAGCAGAAACCTGTTGCCAACATTTTTGACTAATGTTTGTAACAACTTCTGCGTTTTACGATTGTTGCCAACATGTTTCCAACATTCTGCTGGAACAAACCTTTTTAAAAATATTTACGTGTTGCAGTACTTCCACTGACCCAGTATATAAAAAAAAGTATGTTTATTTATACCCTTTTTGTGGTGATTTAAAAACATTATTTTTTTAAGAGCCACAATTTTAAATTCTTTAGGGCACACTGTATATTATTTTAAAATTAGACCATATCAGAATTAGTTAACCTTTAGGTATCAAAACGTGTTTTAGTTTAGCGACAAATATTGGATTTAGTTATAGAAAATTATTTGTTAAAAAAAAAGTATAATGTACAGGGTTTTCATTTATATTTTGCCGCCCACTTTTAACTATAACCAAAAAGGATTAAGAAAAACTCCCTGTATAAAAGTTTCATATTTTTGGTGTATTATCTTTTGAGCATAAAAAAAGAAACAACTGAACATCAAAAACTTAAGAAACATAAAGAGATAAATATTTTCTTTAAAATTGGACACCCTGTATATAAAAGGGTATTTTAAAAAGCCTTATAGCCGATTTCCATCTAGGGGTTTTTACTCCGGGTAAAAAGTCTTTTGACTCCTGACGATTCACACCTGCGAGTCATGGGTAAGTGGTTAAAACTGGTGCGTTTCCACCCGCCAAATTAGGACTGGTTCTAATTTTCCCTATGGGTAACGACTTTTTAACAAAATTTCCTACATAAATTAACGGTTGGTACTACCAAAAGTTGTGATTCGATTCAAATGTGCATGGATAAGATTTTACCCGTGTTTTTGAAAAAACCCCGACAATCAAATTAAATCAAATCAAAATATGCTTTATTGTTAGAAGAAGATTTATCTTATTAACAAAGCTGTTATATAAAAAAAATAGTATAAAATAAAGTTGGTTAAATAAAAGTACAGTAGATTAAACATAAAATAAAGACAATAAGCAGGTTCACCAAGTTCGAGCCACGTAATATAAATAAGACAATTAAAATTAAATAATTGATAAAAAAGCTAATAATGACATATAATAGTAAAAGGACAAAATAAAAAATGTCATACACACACACTGTTCAGGCAACTGATATAAATAAAACTATTATATTAGAAACAAACAAAAGTATAGATAAAAAACATATACTGGTAAAATGTACACACAAAAAAATGTCGGTAAAAACATATACACACATCTAAATGGAACTATTAAATTTTAAAATAAAACGAGATAACGACATATACTGATAAAATGTACATAAAACAATAAAGTGTCACACGAATATATAAACCAGATTTGATGTCAACAAATAAAATATAAATACAACTGAAAAAGTTATTAGTCAGAATAAAATATATGTACATATACAAGCATACATATATTAAAGAATTAAGTAAGCGCTACTATATTTAAAAAGTGTCGTCGTAAAATTCCTGCAGCGTATAATAAGGCCTTGCTACAATTAGATCTTTAATCTTCCTTTTAAATAACCGCTCATCGGAAATTTGTCTAAATGACATTGGAAGATGATTATACATTTTAATGCTCTCAAAAATAATAGATCTTTTAGTTAATGTAGTTTTTGGGATGGGTAGAGGAAGGCCATCTCCTCGCGTATTATGTGGATTAGGCGGTATAAAATGTTTGTACTTTTTATGAATTAAACACACAGTCTCTAATATAAAAATACCTATAACAGTCAAAATCCTGCCATCAACAAACAATGGTTTACAATGTTCCCTGCATCTAGTTCTAAATAGGTATCTCACTGCTCGCTTTTGTAAAATTAGAATGGAATTCATTAATTGATTATTACAAAAACCCCAGAAAGCTATTCCATATCTAACATGAGATTCGAACAATGCAAAATAAACTGTGCGAGCAATTGTGATATCTAGCTCTCTTGACACTGTCCTTAAGGCATAACAAGCCGCTGACAATTTTTTGCATAGTTCTGTTATATGTATTTCAAACCTTAATTTATTGTCAATAAAAATACCCAAAAACTTTGTCACAGATCTATTCTCTACCACGTCATTTTCTAACATTAAATCATCACAAAAAAATCTAAAACTTAATACTCCAGTCTTGGCAACATTAAGAGACAAACAGTTTGCACCACACCACTCATTGACTCTACTTAAATCGTTCTTAATGATTTCCTTTAAATGTTTACCATTTTTTCCATTCCACAGAATAGTTGCATCATCTGCAAACAATGTAAATGATCCGTTGATATTAATTTTTGGCAGGTCATTTATATCATATATCAGCTGATGGGTGCCGACTTATGCGTCACGGGTGAACACCCCCAAGTGGGAATCGGCTTTTACAAAAATACCACATTTAATATATTTGTCTTAATAATAGAAATTATATCTACTATTTTTTCAGATTTAACTGTTCATATTTCAAAAACTATTAAAGATAAGATATAATAAATGTGGTATTTTTGTAACGCTTTTTAAAAGGTCTTATTAATGGTGACATAATGTACAGGATATTTAATTAAAAAACATATATATCTCTTAATTTTTCTTGAGTTTCTGATGTTTGATTCTTTTTTAATGCTCAAAAGATAATAGATAAATAAGTACAAAACTTTTATATAGGCCGCTTTTTTCTATCCTTCTTTGTTATAGTTAAAAGTGGTTGGCAAAATATAAATTAAAACCCTGTACTTTCATGTGTTTTTTCTGAATATTTGGTTTGAATTTTTTTAAAAGCGAAATTGATGTTTATAGTAAAATATTTTTTATATAAACTCATTATTTCTTATTGTTTATTGGGACCAAATTTTTTGTAGTTATAGTTTTTAAAGAATTTTGCAAATTACATTTTTTTAAGATAAAACGTTTCTTTAGTTTACTTATTACTTAAGTTAGTTTAGGAAAATGTAAATATGGCACAGTAATCAATAATGTCAACTAAGGTTGATCTTTACATAAAAGCAATACTATATATACCTCGATTTAGATGCCTTATACAGGGTATTCATAAATATAATAGATTTATTACTTTAATTTACACATTTATTTTATTTAAATTTAAAAAAACAAAATCAAAATTAGTAAATATTAAATAACAAAATTATATTTATATGCCCTACATTAAGACTGGTAATTCTTTCCTTCCAAGTGACTTTGTATTTTTTTCCTTATTTTTCTCCGGATATAGCTACAAACTTCTCTTCATTAAAAAAATTGCTTAAAACAAGTCTTAAATATTTTAATTACATTTCGCATTTCCCTGTATAAACATAATTCTAAGAATACCAAAAATAAATTGTTATAAACCTGAAGGTTTTACAGTTTATAGTTTTTATATTGTTATATATCAAGATAAAGTTATTCATATATTATAGTAGATATATAATAGAATTACATATTTTTTACACAATTTATCGTATTACTGTATTTTAATTTGTGTTATGCTCAATAAAGACTTCTTTGACTAAATGTTTTTATTATATGTAATGAGAGTCCTGGAGGAATATTTTTTTGCGACCTCTCTAAAGCATTTGACTGTGTGTCTCACAGGGTACTCTTTGATCATGACCTACGTAATTTTAATAAATATAATTAAAATATGGCGGTATGAATATTCGTGGTAGACTTATCCAAAGAAATCCCCTAAAAGGTTTTAAAGGGTTATTATTATGAAGTCAATTTCATTACTGGCCCAGGGACTATTAAATTTGGCATAAAAATGATGATAAAATAAAACAATTACATATTAAACATATTTTTAATAATACATTCAATATACAGAATGTCTTTCCCTTACCTTAAAACTATTTATATATCACTTATCAACAGTAAAACAAGTTAATAGTTCATCTTACAGCTTGAGTAAAAATTTCTCTTAAATTAAAATAACTAATATAAATAAATAGAAAAAAATGTCAGATATTTAAAACTTACTCTAAATATTACTTACAATCAATTGAGATATTTCAATTTGTTTATTTAATATATTTTTTTTTTGTTTTGGATTTAGTCACAAGAAAATTAGCTGCAAATAAATTTTTAACTATTTTTTTTTATCATATTTGTTACTTACTTAGCAATTTTAAATAATAATAGAGACATTTTTGCACCTCTTAAAATTACAGACTGTTTTTAGCCTCCTTATGGTTACCGTTATTAAGCATAACGATTACAATAGCAGTTTTGGACAGAGATTTTGCAGCCTCTTTTAAGAAATTCTTGCATCTGTGCCAATAATCTGCGCCTATGATACTTAACCTTATTTTTGCCTGTGGTTCACCAATTTTAAAGTGAACGAAAAATAAGTACTTTACAGTACAGTTCTTTTAATTTCGTTTTTTAAAGCTAAATGTAAACAATACAGTGTACCGGAAAAACTGCATATATTTTACAGTAATTATTAACTACCTGCCTGATCCAGAAATCCGCACGCCTATGGTTCGATACGACAAAAACTTTAAAGGTATTTTTTTCGGATGTTCAGGTCTTAGACCAGCGAAGTAAAATCGTTCTTTTCAGTGTTAGGCGTGGGGAAGAGAACACAGTGCGCTAGTAGCCTTTTGGGCGTAATCTCCAAATTTTGATATATCATCATTACTGGGACGTGTCCTGGTACTAGGTAGGTGGTAGAAATTAACTTTTTAACTAAGATCTGTTTTAATAAGTATATGACTTAAAACGTAATAATTGTCATGATATTTGTAGTTTTGTTGGTACAAATTTGTGTATTATCTTTTAGTGTACTCCTTGCTCATCATCCACGTCAATAAAATTTCAATTTACTGGATCCCAGACTTTTATTGCTCTCACCAAATCTCATAAAAAACAACCCCCTACAACAGTATAAGCAAAACACAAAAATTAGGGTTAGGTTTGGTAGTAGAATAAAAACCTTGTGTGCCAAATTGTAACATGTAAATTAATTACTGATTAAAAACATCCTTAAAAGTGCAAGTATGTTTTAATTTCTTTACATTATTTTATTTTTCTTACTGCTATGGGCTTTTCGTTGATTAGAGCCTATGTATCAATGATATTTTAATAAATACGGCATTAAAATTTCAACTTTCTTAAATAATTGATATTAAAATTCCTACAATCCGGCAACCACGCAGCTTAACAATAACGATAACGATAAGCTCTTCGGTATTCAATCTGTAATTAAAGGAGTCCGGTATGGTTAATAACGATAACGGATCTTGTTTGCGTTACTGCGCAGTCTCAGAATAACGTTAACCACAACAGAATTGCAAAATAAGAGGTGCAACATGTCTCTAATAATAAATTATTATTATTCTTAATAAAGACATCAACTGTCCAAAAACAAATTCTGAGGTTTTACAGTTCTCCGACTAAATCCAAAAATATATTTACGTCCTTTTTTTACTTAATATTTTTATATCTTTAATCTACGCTCCTAGTCTTTGACTAGCTGGCACCCTCTTCTTTCTTCTTCTGCCACCAGAATTTGAGTGTGTTGTGAGCCAGTGTTCGTAATGCCTTTCATTGGCCAACCAGTCTTGGTATTTGTACCACCATTCTTCCCATTTGACATAGTCATCTAGTGTTAAATCACGGAGGTAACCTAAATCTTTATAATACTGATATCGTACTTCCTAACGTCGTCCCAAGCTGCAAGTCGGGACGGACCGGAAGGCAAAAGCTCATCTGGATAGTGACCCTGGGGAACTGGAGAAAGGCTACAAAAAAAATATTTTATTTTACATTTATATAAATAAAAAACAAACATTTAAGTTGTTATCAAAAGGGGAGTTTCAATATTTTTTTTTAGTTTTGGATGTTTGCCTAAAAAGTCTTTAATATCCGCGGACGTAAAAATTATTAAAAAATAAGGATCTGATACCTTGTATCAATCAAATGAACAACTTTTCAAATAAAGTAAATGTGTTTATTTGTAGAAATATTTTCCAGCTATACGTTTGTGTGCAGAAAATATAGGAAAACAAAGTTCTTTACTGGCGCTATAATATACAAGAATCACTACCTATATTTTGAGTCTTGGCAACACTGAGTGTTGTCAGACGCCATCTAACGTTTTCACTGACATTTTTCACCATAACCTGATTCAGAACATTTTGTTATTTGCCCGCGATTAGAATTTACAGTTAAGCCTCGCACGCGTCGAGCGGCTGATTAAAAAAAACAACTTCTTTTATTCTTGCATAAAGATCAAAGACAGCTTAATATGGTGTCAGATGCCTTAGTTACAAATAGTGTGTCAGCTTAAAAATAGAATTAAATCGTGAACATTTTCGTGCCATGATCAATTACGATTTTCGACGTGGTTTATCAAGCAAGCAATGCATCGATCAGCTAACTTTCACTTTTGGAAATGAAGCCCCATCCTGTATAACTGTAAAGCGCTGGTATAATGAATTTAATCGAGGTCACCGTTCACTCACCGACGAGAGTTGTGAAGGTCGACCAAAATCAATTGCTGTGCCCGAAAACATTGATGCTGTGCAAAAACTAATATTACTCAGACAAATAAGTAAATCGTTGGGTACTTGGCATTTCTATTATAATATTTAGTCTGGATGCGCTACGCCCAACGGTTTTATTATTTGTCTTATTAATACCCCAGATTGATGAGAAGATTGGTGCGATCTGGTAGCTAGGAATTACAGAATTATTTTTAGCTTTTAGTACAATAAAACCGTTTAACATGTTTTTTTTTTACATAATTTATTTAAATGAAACACCCGGCAGTATATATTGAAAAGGTCTTTAAAAAAGCTTTAAAAAATACAACATTTAAATGGAATCCAGGTTAGTGGAGAACAGCGAGGTGAATAGATTCTTGGGGTTGCATATTGACAAAAACTAAAATTTGAACAACACGTCACCAACTTGTAGAGAGTCATGTAGACTCTTGTTCAGTGCACAGAGGATTTTAACCCTCCCTTGTCTCTTGAAACCGTTTCTCTAATTTTTCGTTTACGTGTAGCTGTATACTCCTCTTGACGTAATCACATGCTGTACCTCTATATTCCAACATCTACCCTCGTAAAAAAATCAATAATTTATGAGGTTAAAATTTTTTTAATCATCTGCCACTTGCGCTGAAAAATACAAAATATAAAACGATTTCGAGCTCAAGTTAAAAATCTTTAATCGAGAAAGCCTTTTATATTTTGAGTGAATTTTATGACTCAGCGTTTTAAATTACTATTTATTTAAACCGATTTTGTTTATTTATTTATTTCTTGTTATCCTTAGTGTATATTTTAGTAGTGTACATACATGGTGCACAAAAAACGACGTTTAAGAAAAATTAAAAGTAGTGTAGGTAGCATCATCTAGTTAAAACCGAAAATTAACATTAGATATGAATAGCTTATGTCAGAAAATCCTTAGATACCGAGTTTTATCACAATATTTAAAACACATCAAATATTATTAAAAACAGTTAAAAATATTTTTATCAACTCTTATACAAGGTAAGTTTAGTTAAATCTCCATAATTCAATGTCACAATTCTTCAGTTGAATTTTGGCCCATTATTTAAGGACAACCCTGTATTTATGTTTAATAGTTTTGGAAATATGGTCATTTAAATATAGTCTAAGCTGTAAGCACAAGCACTAAGCTTAGTGCTGTAGGTAAATTGCAAATTACATTTACTATTTTTATATTTAAATGGTCATTTCCAAAACTATAAACAAGAAATAATCAAAATACATACCTGTACCTCCTTGAGGAGATCCATAGAGAAATTCATCCTCTTCGACCATGACTTTCATGTTGCTACCTGTCTTTGTGATTCTCATGTTTTCAATGTCCCTTCTTTCTCTGTCCGCTGACCACTGAGCTATTTTGCCGAATCTGAAACAATAAAATTTGTAATAAATATAACTTTTTCGTTGAGGAAAAAACATGAAAAATATTTTGATTTACTTATTTTTGTCAAAATAAATTGTATTTGTGGTAGGGGAGCCCAAGAGGGGATTTCTGAATTTATTACAGCGCGGCAGATAAATATACCAGAGGATTCATATTCAAATTCAAAATATTCTTTATTGTCTTAAGAAAATAAATAGTTCTTGTTGACAAAGAGAAAAAAACTAATAATTAAAATATTTACAAGTAAAACACACAAAAACACATAATTCATAAACTTTTAAGAATCACACAAAAAAATAGTCTAAATACATACAAAAAAAAAATATATACAAAAATAACATTTTAAAATTCAAAACTGTCAGAAAAATATTCACTTACATCATAATAAATCTTGCCCAACAGTAGGTTTTTAAGTTGATTCCTAATTTTTTTATAATTTGATAGAGATTTAATGTACAAAGGTAAGTGATTGAACATTTTTTTGGAATTGTACAGAAGAGAATTGCGCACCAATGTACTAGAGGGTATTGGTAACACCAGATTATGACAGTTTCTAGTGTTATATGGCGTCTCCTCTCTTCTATATTCTTCCTGTCTTTTAAACACTAAACAAACAGACTCCAGAATATACAAACATGTTAAAGTTAATATTTTATGTCTGCTAAAAAGTGGCTTGCATGACTCTCTAGGACTAGCATTGCACATGTATCTAACAGCCCTCTTTTGAATTAAAAATATTGAAGTAAAGAGAGTTTTAGAGCAACTACCCCAAAAGGGCAAACCATACCTTAAATGAGACTCCACAAGAGCAAAATAATTTACTTGCTAAGAAACCGATAACCCCAGTTCACTAAAAGTCATGCGAATGGCATATATAACTTTAGATTATCATCTAAGGTAATACCCAAAACTTTGTGCTAGTTTTACTCTGTATTAGCTGATCACCCAAATAAACATCACTCAAAGTGCAGTTAAAGTGTAAAACGTTTGTTTTAGATATATTAACTGAGAGAAAGTTACAGTCGCACCACTCTTTAATGATCTTAATATTATTGGAAATCGAGTTTTGCAGTCTTTCTGTGTCTGTGTCATGCCAAAATATAGAGGTATCATCGGAAAACAAAGTTAATGAGCCACTTATGTTAGTTTTTGTTATATCATTAAAATAGAGCAGAAAAAGGAGTGGACCCAGAACAGACCCCTGAGGCACGCCGGAAGAAATCAGCATCCTGCTGGAAGTTCCTCCAGCGACCCTCACTATCTGCTCCCAATTGCTCAAATATGATCTAAACCATTCCAAAACATTGTCTCTTAAACCATAACCCTCTAGCTTCCGCAGCAGAATCCCGTGACTAACACAGTCAAAAGCTATACCTTGTACCTGCTTAAGTACCCCCATAAAATATGAGCCCCTTATACAGGGCGATCGTAAAAAACAAAAATATATCCATCAGAAATTTTCGGGCGCGTCAGATTAGGATAGGGTGAGTTAATTACATGTTAAACAGTATATATTTTACTAATCTAAGAATTTGAGAGTGACCTAATGCAAAGAATACTAATGCATAGAAGATCACAAGTAAAAAAACCGCGGGTTAAAAAAACGTCATTTTGACATTCTTGAGCTGGCTATTTTTTTTTATTTTAAAGAAAATAATTTAATATATAGATATAGATAGATAGATATATAGATCTCTATGACGATCGATTAAATCCCCATTTAGCATCGTGTGCTCCCCTACTATTAATAACCTTTTTTATTCCACCAATTAAGGGGATTTATTTAGTTATTACATGTAGCTCCCACAACTAATTTATGTTTTTTCTTTTAAAAAATATAACTATATTTGTGTACTAGATAAATTTAAAAGACTATTAAACTAAAACTAACCAGGAAAACCCTGATTCATTACCTTTCTGACAAAGTCATAGCTGTCGTTGCCACAATTGGAACCGAAGCAGACACTCCGCTATCTTCTGAACCAGACGACTCACCTCCAGGGGAACCAGGGCGCTTCTTTCTTGGAGCACCTTCCTTTTTAATTCTTTTAAGCAGTGGCTGAAAAAACAGACCGTAAAATAATATAAAAGTTGCAGCAAAAATAGAGAATGTCAAGATGGCCAATTCAAAAACTTAATTCTTTGATTATGTTTTTATTTTGCTGACAGATGATTTTATGTACTCTCTTTCAGATGCTTTTAATGTTTCGTCACATTAAGTGACGTCATATACAGGGTGATTTTTAACCTATACGCATAAACTTGGGAAGTGATTGCTAAAGACAAACAATGACCGAAAGTTAAAAAAACCTACAAAAGTATTTTTAGTTATGGAGATCACTAGTTATTTAAAATTAAACCAAACAGGAATAATTCCAAGGACAAATAATGATTAATTCCAAAAAATAAAGAAATCACCTATTCTTTGTTTCAGCAATAACACAGTATAATCACTATAAGCCCTAATTGTAATCCTAATCGCGAAAATTAAAAGCCGAACTGAAAGAAGACTATTCCATTACTAATGCCATCATAAACATCATGACTTTTCTATGTTTTTTTTTATATAAATAACAAAAATTCAGGCAAATAATTTTACAAACCTGTGTAAAAACTACTGAATTATTTCTAAAACAAAAAATACTTTAGTATCTTTGTCCTCGTAATTTGCGTTATTTTATTTGATTTAAAATTGTTTTGGACCATGCAGAGCTTTTCATACAGAATAACTATTTTTTGTAAAATTAATATTATAAATGTTTCACATATGACGCCAACTTACATAGACACACTATATTTATAAAAATTTAAATGAATGGAGAATTAAAATATTTGTAACCTAAATTAAATACCGCACTCAGCTTTACCTAGTTCTTGTTTCATTTGAAAATACTTCTTTAAAATGAAAACTTCTTCGGCTTTTCTGTATATCGTTGCGGAACATTTAATAATAACGAATTATATTAACAATAATCACGACTTATAATAACAATCCTCACTTAACAGTAATAGTATAATATTAAAATCATAAAACCGCATTTTAAAACCGCTTCCCGAAAAATTTGCGTTTAAAATGTTTGAGATTAGAGACAAAGTGACAGTCAGGCACGCAGAATAGGTCTGTCAATTGGTTAGTTCAAAATATGGGCCCTAAACACTCATTAAATTTCTATTCACTCAACTTTTGCATGTAGATTTATGAAAATTTTTGATATGTCTAAAATATTCAAAACGGATTAGGACAATTATTGACATTTGACTGATTTGTAACGTTTTCTTTCGACTTTCGTCAGTGACGTAATTTTTTGTCAATCTTAGTTTAGACGGTATAAAGAGAGAACAAGGTATGACGAAATAGTCAACAGCTCTAGTGCAGAGTATATCAGTCGCATAGCCAAAAAGTACAATGTTACATAACGTACATTAATTTTAGGCGAAGAACCAATTCAAAAACAGTATTTACCAATCGGTTATGTTGACATTTAAACAATGTATTTTACGTCAAAGTTGTCACCAATTAATACCGCGGTTATAATTGGTTGAACGCCTAAAATTGATAAAAGAGTTTCCGATTCATACCGGTTGTGTAGGTCCTTTCTCTCCAAGTTTTGGTACAGGTTTAGGAAATGGTCTTGGCGGTGGCGGTCTGGTCCTTGGATCTGTAGGCCGATCGCTTGAAGTTGGCCTGGGCATTCTTTTCGCTACCGGAGGTGTCGTTGGGCGGGCAATCTCCTGGGTGGTGGTGAAGGAGAAGGGCTGGGAGGACGAGGACGGGAGGAGGCGGTTGGTTTAGGAGGGGAGGTTTGCGAACTACACTTGAGGCGGATGGGCGGGGAGGAGGGGAAAACGAACGGGACCTAAAAAAATACATTTTGATTATTATAACACACACAGCAAGAGATTTAAAATACATAGATTCAAAAGTTCAATTGAAATTACTCAGAAATCTAGCTGAATTCCAAATTATATTAAGACTTATAGGCATGGTTAGAAAGGTTTAACCATTTTTCTTAGTTTGAGGGGTTAGGTGGGTTTCAGAGGTTCAAAAAATGGGTATTTATGGTTTTTTTTTTCATATACACAATCATATATTTTATTTAAACAATTCAGCATATCACAAATACATATTTAAATAGTATTTTGTGAAATTTTTATTTAAATATTCCGAAAACGTTGGTACCTCAACTTCCTTGATGTCTCAAAAATATGCATTTACTGTGGACAGCATAACTCATTATTGGACTAGTCAAGTAAAAAAAAATTAGTTTGAATTTTTGATAGACTGAACAAAAAAAAAAAACCATTTTTTAGTCAAATTTTCGCCATATATTGGCTCGAAAAAATTAGTTATAATAATAAAAAACTTTTCGAAAAATCGTGTCCGTTAAAAAAAAATAGTTTGGAGATAAACGCATTTAAAGTTTTAAAGCGCTGCACTGACTTGGCTGATGGGCGGAACTTCTGAAGAGTCTATCTCTTAGAATTTTACTCAGATTGATTTGAAATTTTAGGAGAATATTTTAAACATATTGTACCATTTAACAAAACAGAAAAAAATTATAAAATTTTAAAGCCCACCTAACCCCTTAACAAAGTATAGCCATTGTCTACCATAGCAACTTTAGTTTCCTAGACACAAATTAGGTGTTGCAACTGTGTTAAAGACTTTGTCTTGTTGCAAAAATTAAACAAAAGAAATGTTAAATCTGATTTCTTAAATTTCCTAAAGCAATTTTTAAAAATTAGTCGTTATTTCCAGATGAACAGAACTTTTTAATAACATAACCAGAGTAAAATTTCTAAAATTATTCTAGATATTCTAATATATTAAATTGAGTATGTGTACATCGTTATACCAAATCCGATTTACCCGATCAGATAAAACTTAGGAATGTGATTTCGAATGTTTCCTTCAAAATTGACCAATCAGAACATGTTCCCGAAGTAATGATCACATCTACTTTAACGACGATACCCTGATCTACCCTAAATATCAACTTTGTTGTGCAAGGTATGAATGCGTGTACTAAATATCACACCTAACCGAACTAAGTTAATATTCAGAGGTGACCAAGCCACCTTAAAACAAACATATTAATTGCAGTCACTATTAGACTTACCTTGAGCGGTGTCTAGTTTTTGGAGAACAAACTGAGCAAGAATCGTCTGAACAGCTGCTGACACTACTAGCAGAAGCTGATCTTCTAACACATCTGTTAAATTGAAAGATACATAACAATTTGATTACCAATATTTAAAGATAGGCGTTTTTGCACAATGTATGATTATTAAAAGTAAAACAAAACAGTAAAAATTAATTTATTGTTTTTAAGTTGTTATTCTTAACAGGAATTCTTCATACCCAAGTAATCCTTATGTTAAGCGAAACTTTTTTATTATTTAATTTTATTATCATTTCCAAAATATTTACTTCCAAATTTTATTATTTAGAGTTCAATTATTAATTTACGAAAACATTAACAATTTGAAACATATTTTCTTACTGCATAGTGCATACATATTTTTTGTTTTATGAAATCAATCATAGAGTATTTTTTAATACAATATAAAATGTTTTATTAAAACTTTATAAAAAGTCAGTAGTGCACTTTTTTTTCTTAATAATATTGGCAGGTAGATCAACTAAGACGCCACTGGACCCAATAATCATAATTTAGGTAGAGCTTTACAAGCGCATAAAATTATGTGTACCAAATTTTATCTAAATCGGTAAAAGAGTTTTAAAGATTCTTAAAAATACTGACTTGTTAAAAAAAAAAAACTTTAATGCCCTGTCTCTCAGAAATGAAGAAAGTCCTGACACATGATTAAAGGAACTTTTTTCCATAAAAATACATAAGGACTCGCCCCCTTAAGTTTCTTACTGTACTTAGGAACACCCTGTATAATGTAAAGTGTAAAAATAAAAGTCATACCTCTTCCTTGGCGATGGCGGTGTCCTCGGTCTCCCGCCCCTCTATAACCGGCAGGTGGCGATGTTCTCCTAGTACTGGGTGGCGATCTAGGGCTCCGACCCCTGGGCGGAGGGCTTCGGGGTGATCGGGCTCTCGGCGGCGGCGAGCGAGGCGAACGCGCGCGGGGCGATCGAGCGCGGCGTGGTGAGGGGGAACCACCGCGACGGGCGGACGAGAAGGAGCGGGAACGCGACCTAGAGCGGGAGGAGCCATCTAAATAGAGAGATTTGTAGCCTGAGTGGCGCCACCTGAAAAAAAAAAAACAATATTAAATCTTGTGGCATTGTATTTTGGCCCAAGGATTTGTGGTAGCATTTTGTACAAACCTTTTAGAGACTCCCTGTATACTAAAAATATTAGTAAATATACTCACCTATTAGAATCTTTGGCTTCAACTTCTAATAACTTCTTTTCCCAAATGGCACTTGAAGTGGGAGAATTTTGGGCTCTAGCCTTTTTCATTACGTTATCTATTTCCCGCCTTCTACCAGCTGGCAAACTTGGATCTTTGAAATAAGTAAAAGAATATAATTGCTTAAAGTAGAAACTACTATACAGTATGCTCCTTAATTTAAGTCATTAATTTTAACAGCTTATAGAATTTTTAGAAAAAATTCTAACAGACACGGCCCTCTGAAGCGTCACCCTAAAAGATGGGTAGAGTCCGCCCGTTTAGGAAAGAAGCCACCGACGTCATCATCTGCCTGAAATCCTCTGTATCTCTCTTTCAATCGCGGCTTCTGGGCTTCGTATCGTTACTATGGAAGTAGGCATTTTAAAGTTTTAATTTTAAAAACCAAATATCATTTGAAAGGCAGCTTAAGGGACTCACAGGAGATTTCACGCAGATAATGATGACGTCGGTGGCTTCTTTACTAAACGCGCGGACTCTAAGACTGACTATAAATGTTGTAGGTTTTGTGATAGATTAAATGGGGCATATACTATTCCAATAAACAGAATTATCACGCCAAAGGCTAGAATATTCTGAAGGAGCATTCCCCGAAATATGAATTTCCCGAAACACACTAACACTTAATTGGCACACAATTTTTTATGAACATATTTTAAAAACCTGTTTTTTTATTTTATACATTTATTTTATTAAATTGCAATTATTTTACTCCTAAACGCTGCAACCATGAATACACATATGAGGAAAAAAAAAAAAGAGTAACCCTTTTTACACTTAAGCAGATAATTGACATCTTTTAATAACTGAAGAGGAAAGTAAATGCAACATATTTTTTTATATATTAAACTTGGCTCACCAGGCCCAGTCAAGAAAAATATTATTTACTCATATAAAAATGCTTTTTTTTAGTGTCATTATTGGTTAAAACAAATTGATAAAATTTCTTTTCAAATGATAATATGGATAAAAATCTAGGAAAACTAACATCAATGGTTTTTTATTCTATTTAAAATTAAATTACAACTTTTTAGGAAAAAAAAGTCCCCAAACCTTAAATAGAAAGAAGGGGCAAGTGATACCTTATTTTGAGGGTCTCTCGAGCCTGATAACAACTGCCAAGTTTAAAGTCTCTCCTATAATTTTTGTTGATATCACAGCTTTTTTAAAATTTTAGTTATTTTCCCATTTCACGTGGAATGCCCCAAAACATAAAATGTATCTTAAAATTTCTACGAAGAATTGTTTAATGTTTATACTCATTGTTCTCATGTTAACAACATCTATAATTTTACAAAACAATGAAAATATCCTTTAATATACCTGTTATTCTTGGAGGAGGAACCCTATTATCCATTCGAAGTTTTGAGGAGATATTTTTTCTGTCCTTGCTTCTGCTCCTTCTACGGGATGACATTTCAAAGCTATAGGGTTATATAAATAAAAATAATTCATTGTTTAGAATTTATCTTATATATAAAGATTTAATTTCAAATGAAAAAAAAACAATCCGAATAATTGTCCTTATTTATCTCAAACAAAAATTATAAGAATGTATTATTGTTGATTTTACTTGTAATGATAAATATTATGTTATGGATTTTTCAGAACTATTTTTTTCATAAAACTTTACAAACTCTCCATCTTATGAGTAAAAAAAAAAAAATTTTGTTTAAACAGTTTACTATACTAAACTAAGCAGTAATTGTGCATAGAAATAAACACATTTAAATCAGTCTTTAAAAATTTTCACCCATAAAATGATCTTAAAAAATACCTCAATCCTTGGTATCAAATAGTGTGAAAACAGAGGCCACATGTGGTAAAATTTTCTTGGTATAATCCATCATCTTTGTAATGTTAAAGCCAGTATGTAAGTACCCAAGAACCATATTTTTTGAGGATTTTGTGGTAGAAAACCGGCGCCGTTTACCACAAAAAGAGCGAGATAAGCAGACTTGGTACGACCACACAAGATAATTCGTAAATGTAATATTTACAAGTGCAAGATATATAAGGCCAATTTAATAATCTTTTTAGCCTCCTAATTCATGTTATTTACTTAAAAACGTACAAAATATTTTCCGAAAGGCCGACGTTTTCCAAATACGAAAGGCATTACCGATATTTAAGATTATTACCGACAGACCACCCTCATAGGTACCGAGACCACAATATACGCGGCTGGGATTTGTCATGAGTAATACGACGTTCTTTTCTTTGCCAGTGTTTACCGAAGTCGTTTAGCGTTAGTTTTTACTGCCCTTACCATGGCGTTAAAACCTATCAAGCATACATATCAACATTCAAAACAGTAAATCGTTCACCTTTCATTCATAAATACCCTTTTAAAAACACCATTTCTACCGAAATAGCCGACGTTTCGTACGGAAAAGCCTGAAGAGGGGTCAGATTACGAGACGTTTTTAAGTACGGTTGTAATGTCGTTGCCGTTTCGCGGAACGGCATTGCCAAACGAGGTGTGTCACGAAATCCGTGAATGGTGAAAGTGTTTTTAGAAAGAATAAACGTATCAAGGACGACTATCGGTACCATACGGTATTTCGCACTAAAGTTTATGCATTTTCACACGAAAATCGTTGAAAACGACGAAAATTCAACGAGATAACGGCGAAAATTCTGACGGCCTTTTGTCGGAGTCCATATTTGTCCGTGCGGAAACTGTAAAAATCAATACACCAAGAACTTAACACTAGAGCCACTTACGTTTCGAAAAACTGTTTTGAAACTCGCCTGAAAATGCAATAAAGCTACTGCACAGGATTACACGTGAAAATTTTGCTAAAAATTTAAATATTATTTAGTTTTTCATTATTTTAAAATTTCACACAAAGAACAGCAGTGGGATTCTTAACTTCTCGATACGAGACGACTCGTTCGATATCGAGTTCTCGGTATCCCTTTCGAAACCTATCGAATAGGTAATTCTCATATCCATCGAGTCGTAGTCCGTAGTACAGCGTAAAATTGGGAAAGTTATGTTGGCAACTACAATTTTTTGACATATTTAACTGTACAATTGGCAATATTAATATTGGCAAGTTTTCCTGTTGACCTCTTTGACCTTTTCATTTTGTGCTTTTAGTATTTTTTATATTTTCGTCTATTTTATGAGTATTTTGTGGTGCTGACTCTTATTTATTTAGTGCTTTCGTGTTTTGTGGTGTAGATTTTGCAATGTTACCTATAGTGGACCATTTATTAAGGGACCAAACAAATTTAAACTTTAGGCGCAGAAGGCGTCAGTGTCGAGAAAGTTTTGACCTAAATAACGTTAGCGATGACCGTTTCATAGAACTTTTTAGGCTAAATAAAGCCCTATTTAATGAGTTGTGCCAACTTTTGAGACCGCATATTCACCAACCTCTTTACAGAGATAAAGTTTGTGTGGAGCAAAAAATTTTAGTGGCGTTAAGATTTTACGCTAGTGGGAGCTACCAAAGAGGTGTTGGAGGAGACTTTAATTTAGCTGTAAGCCAGACTAGTGTCCATAGGTAGGTACATTTAATACCCTTCCTTCGATTATTTTCTAGAAACTTGCGGCAACTTTGATGAATTTGGTATAAGGGGATTTTTGTTCTAGAGATATCCATCATCAAAATTGAAATTTCAACTAATCCTATATTTACTATATTCCTCCTCCTTTTGCACCCAATTCTTAATTTAAAGATAAAGTAGCGCACAATATTTAATTTTCACCTTTTAAAACTCTATTTTCTATAAATTTTACACGTTTACAAATTAAATTGCAAAAGTTCACTTTAAAAATGCTGTCACCATGTATACACGGTGACATAAAATACGTAGAAAAAGTAAAATTTAAAGGGTGAAAATCAAATATTGTATGCCACTTTAGCTTTAAATCAAGAATTGTATAATTGTATGGAAAAAGACAGGGAAATATGGACCTGTACACTTGGAGGGGGGGTGGAATCTGTATGAATATATGGTAAATCATAGATAGAGAATCCTAGGGAATACATGGTAAATCTAGGGGATACACGGTCAAAATACTAGCTCAAAATGAAAATACCTGTAAAAATTTGGGACAGTGAAAAGCCCCTTGGAAAATATAGTAAAAATAAGAATTGTGTTTATTTCAACTTTGATGATGGATATCTTAGTAACAGAACATTTTCGTATAAAAACCTCAGATTCGTGATCAGCGCCCCAAAAAACCCCTTATACCAGATTTCATTAAAATCGGAGTTGCCGCAAGTTTCTAAAAAATTACTCTCCTTTCTACATAAGAAAATCTTGCACCTGAAAATTGAAGGGTTTTTTTTCAAAAACAGCCAATGTCAAGTTTTCAATATGGTCAGGATATTAAAAAAAAATAAATATATATATTAAACCTATTTGACTAATTATATATTTTTTTTGTGATATGTTCGTAAACATATGGGGAAAAACTTAACATTTGCACTATATCAGAAATGACATTGGTTGTTTTTGCAAAAAACTCTTCAATTGACAGATATTGTATTTTATATGTAGGAAAAATATAGAAAAATCAAAAAAGTATAAGTAGTATTATTCAAAGTCAAAGTCAAAATACGCTTTATTGTTGATAAGAAAAAATATACACCATATATATATATATATATATATATATATATATATATATATATATATATATATATATATATATATATATATACCTAACATTCAAACAGAAATTGATAGTGATAACATTTTAACACATGTATATATTTTATTTTTCATGCTCATAAGTACATGTTTCTTATGAGCAGATATTTTTATTTTAAAAATTCAAAAGCGCTTTTCCCAGTGGTGTCAGTTCAGATGTGGATCAAATTTGGTACCTATATGGGGGTTTTTTGGGGCACTGATCACGAATCTGAAAGAATTTATATACTATATTCCCCATTCTTTTTACCCACGGTTTTTAATTTTAAGCAAAAGTGGCACATAATATTTGATTTTAATCTTTTAAAACCCTGTTTTGTACATATTTTACACTTTTTTAAATTAAATTTCATAGCTTTGCTTTCAATTGTACCAAGTTATGCTAAAGACAGTGGAACAGTTCCCATTTTATTGGAGAAAAGGTGTGAAATACATAGAAAAACGGGGTTTTATAATGTGAAAATCAAATATTATTGGCCATTTCAGCTTTAAATTATGAAACAAAGCAATATCAGCCAAAAAAAAACTTTATATTTACAACTTTCTAGAATTACCACCTACAACAATGCTCCCATTTACCGAATATGTACTTTATTTAATGCATATGTAGGTGACTTAGATATTGACTAACCTAACTGATTTTATTAAAATTGTGGGAGAAAAACTGCATTTAACTCAATCACATAACTATTTTTGAAGTTGTTTGTTTTTATTTTTGTAAATTATGTTTTTATTTTTAATTTTTTTAATATTAGTAATAGTTTTGGGATTATGTATTAATAGGAAAGGTATTATATTTTAGTTTATAAGGTATCAGTAATTGGCAAAAGCTGTGTGGATATTGAGAATAAATAAATAAATCAAGAATTGTGTGCAAAAGGGGTATAGTGAAAATACAGTTAGTTTCTTTTTTAACTTTGAGGATGAATATCTCGGCTATAAAATGTTTTCAACTAAAAATTCTTTTAGATTCGTGATCAGCACCCCAAAAAACCCCCTTATAACAAATTTGGTCAATATCAGAGTTGACACCACTTTCGAGACAATTACCCTTCTCCCTAATAAAGAATAAATGTAAAATGTTAATTAACATCATACCTTATTTAACTTAAAATAAAGGAAACAACTTTAAAGTAATGCATTTTATACAGGGTGTAATTTAATTGATATCTTAAAATACAGGGCATGATTCCTTAGCCTATTCTAGGAAGAAAAGTTCATATGAACATATGTCCTAACCATCTTAACTTTTAAGATAAAGGGTTTTAAATTTTTCAAAAAAAAAAGAAAAAACCAAAACACTTATTTTAGTAAATACTGTTATACTGGATAGAAACCTCATTTAAATAAGTAACTATTTATTATTTTTGTTATATAATTGCTCATTAAATTATTAAACCTAATGTTTAAAGAAAAAGATCTCGCAATGCTTCTTTTATAGTATAAAAATATTTATTTATTTATTTACGGGAAAACCCATTTACAAATTTACAATGTTTGCAAATCAATTTAATATTCACAATAATTAAAGTAATAAATATACATAAGTTGCACTAATATGCAATTAAGTGATTTTTTTCTTAAACTAAATAAGATACGGAAAAAAATTAAGAGACCAAAAAGCACAAATATTTTACACACATTTACACAGTCAGTGGCGTTCGGTTTTTTTTTGTTGGAAATATTTCTTCAGTTGCCTCTCGAGACGCCACTGGACTTATTAAATGTAATTAAGTTAGTGATAAATTACCCCCTTAATGTCATTAATAATATTACCAGAATTAAAACAAAATTCGGTAAAGAATAGTCAGGAAATATATATATTTTTTTAAATTTTAACACCTTGTATCTTAAAAGTTAAGAGGTTTAGGACATATGTTTATATGAACTTTTCTTCTTAAAATAAACTAAGGAATCATACCCTGTATTTTAAGATATCAATTAAATTACAACCTGTATAAATGGATCTATTAAAATAAATAGGATTTAATTTTTTTTTTTTTTTTTTGTAGGTACATTCATGAAGTAACAAATGCTATTAATGATCATTTGTCTCAAAGGTACATTAAGTTTCCCACAACAAGAAGAGAAATTACCCGAAACAAGGAGCTTTTTTATGGAAAAGTTCCACTTTCCAGGGAGTTGTAGGGGCAATAGATGGAACTCATATTGCCATTTTAAAGCCAACTGTTGACGAACACAACTTCATAAATAGAAAGGGTTTTCACTCATTAAATGCATTGGTTGTGTGTGATGCAAATATAAAGTTTTTATATATTAATGCCAATTATCCAGGCAGCAACCATGATTCCTTTATATGGCGACAGTCACACCTAAAGCAATTCATGTTAAATGATTATCAAAGATATAGGAGAGGTATGTGGCTAATTGGGGATTCCAGATTTCCTTTGGAACCATTCCTGATGACGCCATATCTTAATCCACCAGACAACAGTCCTGAGTCCAGATACAATTCTGCACATATTGCTGCACGCAATACTGTGGAGAGAGCAATTGGGGTGCTGAAAGGCAGATTTAGGTGCTTACTAAAAGAAAGAGTGGCAAGATATGCACCTAATTTTGTAGCCAAACTTATTAATACCTGTGCAACTCTTCATAACATGTGCATAGATTTTGGAATCGAACAAGCTGACATGAATGTTGAAGAAAATGATGACCGGCAAATTCAAGTAGGAAATGTAAATATTGGTGCTTTATTTAATGCAGGGACAGCCACAAGAAACCAAATTTGCAGAAATTATTTTCAGTAATCTAATAAGCGTTAAAAATAGTTAAATATTCAATATTATTAAACATATTTTGATATAGGGTATTGTTTTATTTCAATATAATGTTAAATATTTTTAGATGTGGTCAGCAACAACAAAATGAGAGACCTAGTTTTAAATACTATCTCCATTTATACTTTTTAATACAACAATGAGAGAAATGTCCCAATAGTTGTATTTTAAAGTGCCGAATTTAAATAAATTGCTCTTTAGGCCATGACTACATCCATACTTAGTGTTCAAACTTAAGAAAGAATGCATTACATTCATTGTAAAGATTCTTTGTTCATTTTTATAAAATATAATATAACAATGTAAAGATTGTACACTTTGTAGACAAGGATAGAGGATCAATCGCCGTTTCGAAAAGTGGCACAATTTGAAGAAAGGGTCTGCGGGATGGCAGGGCATGCGCATACGCACTCCCAATGTCAAAATCGGCGGTATATTCAAAAACATTGATTTATTGAGTAAATATACATAAAACATTAATAAAAAGTGTAAAATGTGGTTTATACTGAAATTTATTAATATTTTAATGACTAAATATTGGTAATTTAGTGCTAATGGTGTATTAAAATCTATTTGGTAGAAGACTATTTTTTTCTTAGATTGGAATAGGTTAATGTGGAAAAATGTATAGGTATAAATTTTAGGAAATGAGAACTGAAAATAAAGAATTATTTCTTGAAAACGAAACTTTTATTGCGAGATTACTTATTTAGCATAAAAAATGGTACTAAATGTAAAAGAAGTGTATAATTTTAAGAAATATATGAAAATAGCATGCTCAAACTTACCAACCAAATAAATTTTAGATTTATGTTGATCCTATTTAGTTGAAAGGTATTATAGTCTATAAGTTAATATTACCTACTTATACTAAGAAAAGCGTAGTAGGATTTCAGTTTCCATAGGCCACTGTGCTTGGTCCATTTTATTCGATATCTACATACTTGTTTTTTAGGTATAAGGAAGCAGATAAGATTGTAGGTTTTATTTAACAATGAAAATTTAAGTTTCCACATTACTGGATACTTATTTTGAAATAAAATACTTTTGTAAAAGAAGCTCAAAAATGCTCGTTATTGCAGAAAAAAATCCTAATCCTAAACATCTTTTTTCCACAAATTTTCAATATTGACAAAAATAAGTGTACTTTCCTCTTAACATAAATTTATATTTTTTAAGATATTTCATATACCTACCACTGAAAACAATTAATATCGAATGGTTAAATTTTTTCATAAAATTAATAAAAAGTTTGCCTTATGGTACGAACTTAAGTAGACATAGGTACTCTATATCTTGGTTTGTACCTTAACTGGGTCAGTTATTAAGTTTTTTAAGTGTTTAGGCTTTAGGCCTTTTTATTTTTTTCGCTTTAGTATAATTTTTATCACTATTAATACTTTTTAAACTGATCATTTGTCTGACTTTTACAGTTCAAGCAAATTTTTTAAATAGAGAGTGACGCACACAGAAATCCTCTATTGGTTCATTGTGCTTTTACCTCCAGCAAGATATTCATTAAATATATTTTACGGATGTATATAAAATATTAATGTATATAATGTTTTGTTACATAAATAAATCCTAGATAGTTAAAGTGTTAATTTGTTTTTATTCAAAAAAAACAACGTAAATAATTTAAAAAATAATTTATTAAAAAAACCCATAAACTTCCACAAATTTTGTTTCAATAATTTATGTCTATAACACAGGTCACACGTAAAATCAAACCGAATAAAACACAAAACAAATATACAGCCACAACAATCACAAAACATCAGCCATATTGAACATGTGAAAGTCAAGAGTTTTGACATTTATAACAGCCAATAGCAAGCCGGAAAAACAAGCTCCCATGCGCATGACGAGTAATCCCGCTGTGTTAAGTTAACCATCAAACCGGTGAAAGTTCGCAAGATATTTGGCTGATAGTATTGATTCAGACACAAAAAATGTTACGTAAAAAGTGCGTACTGAAACAAAAAATTCTAAATAAATCCATACTTTTAACGAAGCACGTCCTTTTACCAACGTTAAGCAAGAATAAAATAAAACTTTGACGAGCTCTTTTGGTCGCTGAACACAATCACCAGTCGCAGGTGTGTGCCATTTCTTAATTGGTGGGGGGTAAATCAACTGTTCCTCTCCCTTCTCCATGCTAAATTATATGAAGTAACCCTAGTTATAATTTAAATTATCTACTATAAACAACGAATTCAGAATTTAAAATATAAAGTAGAGATTCAAATTATTTAATATAAACGAAAGTTTAACAGGTAATTTAGGCACAAATGACGTAAAGTTAGGTAGAACAGAGTTTAACGCAAGGTTCACTTAAAAATATTAAAATAATTTGCCAGTTTAATACTTACCGAGTTTTAAAAGCCGATATAGGCTTTTTCGGAATATTTCCTATTTACCAGTTTGTGGCAAAGTAGTATTTTCTATATTTCACATTTAAAACAATAAAACATATATTTTAATGCACATAATGAACAAAATTACTTATCTTTTGACAATTTTTTGACTTTGGTTGATAACCTAACCTACACGTCATCACATCTCATTCAAAAAAGTTTAATTTTACAAAGCAGTCCAGTGTAAAACCATGTTGCGCAATGTCATTTCATAAATGACTACTCAAAATTTAAAATGTATTATTTACCTTATTTTACACAAATAAATAGATATTAAGCGAAAAACTCCTTTAAATTTGTACCAATTATGTAAATATAAAACAATAAAGTGGTGTTGTGTGGTGTACTTGATATTTGTATTGGTAAATATTTCCAATTCAAATAAAAACAAAAGTGGAAAAAAAGGAAATAATAATAAAAACTTTAATCACCAGGTAACCTTTAAATACTTGTAGTAGATTTAGGCCATTTTAATTACTCTTGGGAGATTGACAGTGCAAATTACTTTAAAGAATGTAACTTTGTATTCTAAGTATAGGTAAATAAATAATATTTTCAAATCTTCCAATGAGTATTTAGACTTTTTCTTAAAATTTTAGTTATTTAAATTGCAAACAAAATAGTTTTAGTGACATTAAAAACCTGTTTAATAAAAAAATCTTCATATTTTCTATAAAAAAATGGGGTAAATTCTACTATATAATGTTATGCCTGGCAACACTGTTTCAAAATCTTATAGTCATCACGAGCGCCTCTATTGTTCTCTAATAGAAACGCTGAAAATTGAGCCCGTTTTTCTCAAATAATACCGATTTCGTTTACACACCTTCTTCTAGGTCACCAGAAATTGGGCAGGATTTAGGGACGTATTATATTTTCAAAGGTAAGAGATTTTTTTATTTTTAAAAATAAAATTACCCTATTAGCTTGTAAAATTAAAGTTCATAGTACATATTACTATAATTTTACTATTTAACTTTTAAAATCATAAAAGCCAGGAATACATTGGGTGCGTCGCTTGACATACACGGGCTTGGCGCAATGTTCCTCGCTTCGATGCATTCGCAATTGTTCTTCGCATCACCGGAAGAACAGTCTTTCAAGTGTCACACAACAACGCCGGACGACTTCTTCATGCAGGGGATGCACCATTAAACAAACTTGACTTTTCTAAGGCCCATTTTTTTATTTACGATGCGGATCAGTGACCATAGTTAAAAGGAATTTTAGGTTTTAAAAATTAATAAAAGTAATTTCACATTTAAAAAAAAAAGATTTATTTAAAATAAAATATAATTAGGATTGTTAGTAAAGTAATTAAAATGCTTTTATATTTTCATACAGGGTGTTTTTAAACATATGCGAAAAAGTTAGGGAGCTGATTCCTTGTTTAGAATAAAGGGTAGTTTTTTGTATAAACAGTATAAATTAAAAGTTAACCATTATATGACAGGCAATATGCATTTTGTCACAAGAGATCTACAGCAGATCTTTTTGTTTCTTGTCATACAACTGAAACTCTTGAGTTTCTAGATGAATCCTGATCGTTGCTCTTGTAATATCCAAAGCTTTCGGCCGGGATTGGCATGACATGCTGCTCCGTTAACCTCTCTAATATGGTCTTTCAACAAAACTCTCTTCATGGCACTGTAGTTTTCTTCCTGATCCACATATATCAGTTATTGTGGATGTTACTCTTTAAGTTTTTACCAAATTAATGCTGGGGTGCCTCAGGGCTCAGCACTGGCACCAACTTTCTTTCTTCTTTATATAAACGACTTTTTTCTTCCACAACAAATTCCATTTATAGTTTTGCAAACGATAGTACCCTCCACTCCAGTTTTTAGGTTCCTAAACCAATCTCTTAGCCTGACTTGAATAGCAAATGCAGGGCGACGCAGATATCTCTATCACAGGACCTTAATCTAATATTGTATTGGGGAGCTAAAAATCCTGTCCAATTTAATGTATCCAAAACACAAACATGTTTCATGTCGCGGAATAAGTCATCAAATGCTTATGCTTTACTTGAGCGGCCAAATTCTACAGAGCAAAGACACATTTAATTTTCTGGGCGTCACATTTGAGAATGACCTTAACTGGCATAAACACATTATATCTATAGCCACGGCAGCTTCAAAATACCTTGAATTTCTCTTTCGAGCGAAAAAGTATGTTTCCGCTTTTAACTCATACACTTTGTATGTATCCCGAATTCGACCCTCTCTGGAATATTGTTCTCATATCTAGGGAATGGCGTGCCCCACAACACTGAGCATTCTTGATTCCATTCAAAGAAGAGCTGTTCGCCTTATTAAAGATTCTTTGCTTAGAGATAGGCTTTCTTTTCTTGCCCATTGTCGGGCCGTAGGAAATCTTTTTTGTAGGTACTTTGACGGCTTTTGCTCCAAAGAATTGTCCAAAATAATTCCCCTTCTTGCAGCTTTTAAGAGAGAAACTCGTGGTGCTGCACGTATGTATCCATATACGGTCCAACTAGACAGGCCCAACTTCTCACTTTGTTCGTTATTTTATTCCTAAAGTTTCTAGATTGTGGAACATGCTACCAGCGGCGGTCTTTCCTTTTCCTCCAAATCTTCAAGTCTTAAAGTCCCGTGTTAACAAACTTCCTCTTACCTTGTTGACGATACCCACGGTACGTTAGTATTTAGGTGTTTAGCCTTTGTGGATTGTCCAAAGTTAAAGAAAGAAAAATATCGCGGTATTAAGATAATAGAAAAATTAAAAAATCCAAAAAACAAAAAGATTATTGTATTTTAACTACTAAGTTAGGTAAACTAGACACAATATTAGAAGTAGCTAACTAAATGACAGCAAAAAACTAGGTCTTAAAATATTGTTTGCTGTCCTGACCCGTAATAATTTTTTATATTTTCTTTGTTGTTTCAAATTGATAAGTACTAGTAACCAATCGACCAGCTACAAGTACCTACAATATTTTTGCTGCATTTATACTGGTACAATATTTTACGGGGCACTTGACATAATGGGACCTATTACTACATAATATACAAACTCCTGGAAACGTAAAAATGGTAAACTATAAAAGCCCAGTATCTTTGGAATTCAGTAAATAAATACCCTTACTTAGTTTAGTACGGGCATACCCCCTACATGAGATAGCTGCTACCGGCTTAATCTGACCTTTACTCTGGAAATCTTCAAAACAAAACTTCACTCTCTAACTCTTTTAGTAAAACCTACTTTACTTCACTCGCTTACTTAACTTGTCGATTTTGATCAAAAGATGTTTTCTTTTTATACCAAATCTTGGCTAATTTTAATTTGGCTGCTAAGATGATCGTTAAAGACGTGTAGGAGAAGTCCGAGAAGCCCCGCCCACCTAAGCGAATTTGAATATTGCCTAGCCCCATAGTAGCGACACCACTGTATCTAATATTTATTATAAGTTGTGGACATTCAGATCCTGTCAAAAAAAAATTATGGGCATAAAATTATAAGGTAAAACCCAAAATAAAAAAATAAAATATGTCCGCCATATTTGTTATAAAACTATTATAAAAAAAATCATTGTTTTTATTTATAACAAAATTTTAAACATCTACACAGTTAAATGGCAAATATATGGTTTGGTGCCTTCTTGGCTAGAGCAATTTACTCTGGGCGGTCTTACCCGATAACGCATTTTTTTGAAATTGCAATTTTCTTTAAAAACCTTACAAAACTTATTATATTGGTTATTAAAGGGAGCGTCTTGAAGTTATGACGGTGGACGGCGTTACCCGCTGGGCGGAGCTTTCCGGATCTCCCCTACTGGTCCACTTTAAGGTTAGAAATACTTTAAAACTATCAGAAAGTGTTTTCATTATTGTTTAAGATTAGATGCTGCAAGATAATTCATCCCTTTTACATCTCTTCTCCTAATTAGCTCAGCCAAGATTTCAGATTTTTGCTTTGGTGGGCTGAGGTTAGGTTCAAATCTCAAAGGAAATCTACTTTAATTTTTTACAGTTTTACATTGTTATTTAACCCTTAATTGGTCTCACGGTGTATTTTGTACACCAATCTTTAAAGAAGACATCACATTTGCTTTAAAAACCGATTTCTTTTACTACGAATCCATGTAGGTATCTTAGCAGAAGGATGTCGTTGATGTGCTGTGTCGGTCTTATTTAAAAATAGTATTAAGTGGTGAAAATATCGATATTTGTTTGTAAACGGTTTTTAAAAACACTGCGCGACTAGCAAGTAAGTATTATCTGACGCAGTAGTTTACTTTTTTACTTTCTTTAATATAATTAAAGTAGTAATTCAAAATGTATACAAATACATATTTAACTTTGCTTTCCAGGAACCAAAGACCAGGAAAAATTCCCAAAAAGTTGACCGACGTTGTCTACCAAATTATTTGGATTTGTTTTTATTTTAAATAAATATTTAGCTTTTGTAAACTAAAAATTATTAGTTTACAGGTCAAATATTTTTAATTAAAGAATATTTAGTATTAAACACGTTATTTGTTCCACATATTTGCAAAAGAGGAGCTTTAAACCTCCCAACTTTCTATTGGTGTATTAAATACACCGCGCGACCAATTATAGTAAAAATCTTGGCGCGCCTAATTAAGGGTTAAACACAACAATTTAAAAACATGTCTTGCTCTTCGGAACTACTATTATATATACTTTTAAAGAATTGTTATTAAAATATATTCTAATAGGCCCTAAAACAAAACACTTATTGAAAAGAAGATATATGCTCTATATTAGTTAGGCGGATTCATTTATTGGATGGTCTTTTTGTTGGGTACACGCCTGGTAAGAATGGGACCGCTTCGGTCTTGGTCCCGGAGAGGCCAAGAAATCCTGTAGTCGTAAAGGCAATGTTGTTAAAAAGTGATAGAAATTAACTTTTTGGATGCAAATGATTGCTCTTGGTACTGACTGAGAGAAAGTCGTAAAATCAGTAGAAAATATCCAACTTATTGAAAATGTAAGTGGAGGCGTCAAATTAATAAAAAAATTAAGTATTAATAATTTTTTTCACAAACAAAGTAAGAAACGAAAAAAACACAAGATACTAAAAAGCTGCCTTTTTTAGTTGCTTAGAAGGGAAAAAAGTAATGTAGTGATCTATCATTATTTTAACGATTAAAAAACAGCATTTTTTAAAAATATATTTAAAACTCTAACTGACAAATGTATCAGTCTTCTATTTAAAAATTAAACTTTTCAATTGTTACTGTGAATGACGCATCAAGATAATAAACAAAAGAATGGTAAAGCACTTTGCACAGCCCATAGGTTTCCCATGCCTACCTCTTGAACTACTGTTGTGCGTTTTGTTTTATTGCATTTCAATAGATCCTTCTTTTGTAAGTTGGTACGGTCTGCAGTCTGCATGCTATTTTGTTCTTTTGTTTCTATCTCTTGAATGAATGTAATTGTAGCTTTTTTTGACGGGTGAAAAAGGTAAAAACTGTTTAGTCACCATCATTCACTTATAAAACAGTGTTTTACACATTTCGGCTTTCTACGTTACGCCAATAAAGAGGATACAATACTTTATTATTACTAGCCGACGTAAAAAAATATAACTAGAAACTCTTATTATACAAACAATGTTATTTTTATAAATATACTTTAAATTTGGTAGTAAATAAAAAATATTTTATTTTCCGCAAATATTACGTTCATCAGTATCAGCCCTAACCAAAGTCATTTTTTTATGAACCGTATTCATCGGAGCAGTGCCGTATTAACCATTAGGCTGACTAGGCTATAGCCTAGAGCGCCATGAAAAATAGGCACCAGACAGGGGAGTAATAGGCGCTAGACAGGGAGATTTTAAAATTTAGGTCGGCGGGGGGGATTTTTGGTGATTAAGTTCTCTGTGGAAAGACCTTTTTTTTGCTCTTCAAAAATTTTTTTGGTGAAAAATAGGCGCTCTGGGAATTCTAGCCTATAGGGCGCCTCAAACAGTTAATACGGCCCTGCATCGGAGTGGTTTAAACTGCGTTTGAAATGGCAATATAAACATGAGAGTTAGATAGAGATAGGTATTCAAATGTTTTGAACCGTGTTAACACGAAAAAACGCCTTAAATTAAAATTATCGAGTCCCGTGTCGCCTCAGTGGGCATGGCAGCTTATATGTATTGAGAAAAGAAGTTCGCCACTGGCTTTCAGTTTTGTTAGGTGCTTTATTTATATCACTATTTGATGTAATGAACTGAAACCCTATAGTTTGGTGATAAATATGTATTTATTGGAAAACAATAAAACTATGAAAAAGAACAATTTTGTCCAAAATATTCTGTGGCAGGTGTTGTTCTAGCAATAAAAGCATATAATATCAGGAACAGAATATACACTGAAATGCGACAGTTTCATGGAAAATATGTATTTATTAAAAAACAATAAAAGTATAAACATAAACAATTTTGTCTAAAATATTGTTTTCTAGAAACAAATATTAACCTGTTTAATTAAATTTATCTCCCCATACCTACCACGTTTTTATTAAGTTACTAACTATTTAGCCCAATGTGTAACTGTGATCATTTTCATGTTTTTTTTTATGACAACCCACAGAAGCTTTTATAAGGCCCATTTTTCATAAACATTTATAAAAATAGTTGTGCAATATTTGAATTTTTATTTCAAAAACTGTAGACATTCTTTATACAATTAATTTCACAGTGGTTACAAAAAATACATATGTACTAATGCTAAATTTGAGGCAAATGATCGTGTGTATTCGTTGGGATTTCTGATATATCTTCGTCTTTTTGATATTATATTGTACAAGTATTTTGTAGTATGTCAAGTATTGTCACAAGTAACATAGTCCTCAGGTAGGTTAAATTATTGCGGAAATCCGGAATCGCGTGACCACCATATCAAAATTTCATTGGGCTGTTGGAGGCCATGTTGTATAAGTGACAGTTTTAAGCTAATAAAATTTTGATTTTGTAGTCATGTAATTCCGGACCTCCGGTGCTCCGCAATATTTTAGTGTACAAGACGACTAGGCATAGGGGTATAGATAAGGCTTAAGTTTAAGCATTATTTTTTTAAAGAATGATTCTTAATATTTTTTCTTTATTTATACTTACTTGTACATGGAACTTTGTACATTTTTTATTTAAAAATTATGTTCTAAAAATGTTTCCTATCTTATAATAGAAAGTTTGCTATTTTTTTTTCTCTTTAAAAAGTATATACTTTTAAATGAGTTTGCTGCAAGAAGGATACCGCTCCAACTTAAAACAAAAATAGATTCTGACCTTATTTTTATAATATCTTATAAAGTTTTTATTTTACAAGACATTTTTATAAACAAAAAAGATCTGGTTATGTACTTTAAAAATATTCAATAAGTTTAGTTTATTACAGCATTCTCCCGTTCTTTGATTTTAAATCTATCAAATTTTGCATTTGACGAAAAAGCTAACCGTTTACACTCGGTTCATATAGATCGTATAAAAATTGAAATATAAAAAAATTATGTCTTTTTCAAAGCTACAATTTTGCTTTTTACAGTTATTTTGATAAAATGCAAAGTTTTCGAGTTATTCGCGAAAAACCTAATAAAAACGTATTTTTTTGAAAAATTGTTACGTTAATCGCGAATAACTTGAAAAATAAACGAAACAAATGAAAAGCCTTACTTTTTCGATTCCTGTGTGTAATAAAAATGTAATAAAAAATATCCACCCCCATGGCTTGTGCATTTTCTATGTAGACTGCGATTCAGCAGAGAAGAAGCCACGCGCGGTCAGTAGAAACCTTAATTCACAAAAATCCGATAACAGTTTAAATTAAAAAGGACCTTTTTCAAATTTATTTTTTCCATAAATTCCGGACTATTAAATAAAATTTAACGAATAGGACATACATTTAATATTCGCACAATTTTTAAAACACAAAACAATATTATATCTCAGTTAACAAAAACAAAACCATACTTAATAACTTAAATAAAAATATAAAAAAGTTATTTATAAAATACCTTGTAAATGCAATAAGTTTTACACAGGTGAAACTTGTAGATCATTAATGTACCATTAGCTAAACGCCTAAAAAACACAGATCATACATTAAAAACACAGAATTTCATAAATCAACACGCATTTAATAACAATCATAGAATGAACTGGGATGCTTTGAGTATTTTAGCAAAGAAACTTGTTCTAAAAAACGCAAAATCAAAGAAAGTGCGTATACTATATGAGCAAGCAGTTTTGGTATATCGGCCAATAAAAGAATAACAAAACAAGCACTATTAGTCACGCATGTTTACATGCCGGTATTTAGTTAGATTGTCTCTTTTCCCCACATTGCCTATGTGTTATGTTATTTAGGTCAACCGGTATATTATTAAATACAGATAATTGTGTAGCATCAATTTAAGTTAATTTAAATAATACTTTACCTTACCTTTGCTTGATACCGAGGTATCTTCGGGAAAACTAAAAATCAACTAATTCATCATCTTTTTGGTCTTGCAAATACACCACTACATATTTGGTCACTTATATTCAGTGGTGTTGCGTGACCAAAATAAGGCGAAGTCATACCCGCGAGGCCCCTTTAAAGATGCGTGATTGTGGAAAAAAAATCTATAAAAAGGTCCTCACCTTTCTTCGAGGCCCTTTAGGCGTCGGTCAAGTTATTTGCGAGGCCCCCCTTTTCTCCCCATGTCCTCTCCAAAACAATTATTTTCAAAAGCAAAAAAAGGTTCTCATCCCCTTTAAACACAATGCTACCTGTCTTTTCCTCACTATTTCATACAAAATACAGTTATGCGAGGCCCATTTATGACACATTACAATTACGGGCCTACAAAAAGTCTGCACCCTTTTATTTCTATGTTCTTTCTCTAAGTCACGTTTTATACCTTCACCTTGCCGCTTCAGGCCCCACTAGGCGCGAGGTCGTAGGCGACCGCCTACGCCTAGCTAGTTGCTCATGAAACAAATGTCAAACCATTTTCAGAGTTTGCGAAACTAAAAAGCTTAAAATTGTAATCATTTTTAATTTAAATATTAGTCAATGTTTTTTTATATTTTTAACCTCATTTTTTGCCAGCGAAACGTCCTGTTTTAATTAAAATATTTGGGGTTTTGGGGGTTTTTTCTTTATTTTGTTTCAGACGACCGGCCAGTTTATAGGGGTCAATAGGGCTGAACAGGGTCAGCCGTAGGGCCCAGGACCGTTCCCATTCTTTCTAGATAGACTTTTGGAGTATACCCAACAAAAGAAGACCATTATTTGTAATACTATATTATTTTAATGTAAACTATTTTACAATAAATAAGGAAGTACGGTCCTAATATCACATTATTCTAAAGAAAAGTACTTTTATACATTATATGCTGTCAAAAAATATCTAATATAATTAAAAACAGTCTTTTAAAAACCTTGGGTATTAGCAAAAGAATCTAAATTCCTAGGAATTTAGCACTGTTATACAACATCTAAACTAAAATCTGATTGTAAACCCAGTATGTGGTCCCTCTGAATAGGGTTCGTAGACCCCCATAAAGAACTACTGTTTAATTATATCATGTGAATAAAAACACTGATGACTTGCTATAGACCATCTTTTTTATGAGGTGAGATAATTACTTAAGGTGTAAGAGTGTCATAATTACTCTTCGGTATAAAAATTTAAAGAACATCAATCTCGCACGCTTAAACATTGATCTGAGTGGTTAATTATTGAATTACTTAAATAAAATACACGATTTAAATTGCATAATAATGAATTTTTTAGACCTAACTTAACCTGTTTCTTGTTTATGGTAAAATGCTAAATTTAAAATAATTTAACTATCGGTCCTCATAGTTATACAGAGAATGGCACAACTGTCAAAAAGTTTTAAGAAGAATGTTTGATAAAAGAGCCTGCAAATACCTTAGTTTACAAAACTCCGTTTAAATAAATTTTAGTATATAGGAAGATAGGGGTAAAATTGACAAATATAGGCAAAGAGAAAGCCATGGGTAAAATTAATATTTTTGGGGATGTTAAATTTATAAGGCCTCAGCAACGATACATACAATAAAAATAATGGATGTATAACCAAAGTTGGCTGATTAGTATATCTCGAAAGAGCATTATTTAATTCAAATTAATTCCAAACAATTAGGTAAGTATGCTTTTTGGAAAAAAAACCTTTCCTGAAATACCTACCGCTGGTACTAAATTGTTAGGAATAAAATGCTCTTTCAGGAATAGATAATTTTAATTAAGCTTGGAACATTGCTAAAAAGCCCTCATCGGCATAATTTTGAGCAAGTATAAGATTCCAAGACAACTGATGGTCAAGGTTTTTTGTTGTTGTGGCAGTTAATATCGTGTTTTTAAATAAATTTTATAATTTATTAAATAAATGCAATAAAAAATGCAAGAAGAATTAGTGTACAATTTGTGCTAAGTGTTTTGGTGGTTGTCATCATATATTCCGTAAACAATTCTGCCATGACGCAAAAGGTGCAAAATTGCATTTGTTATGCTTGCAGTTTAAGTGTAAATATTCAAGAACTTACGCTTTGTGACTTTATCCAAAATTACACGGAACGATAGCTGGTAACTACTTTTGTTATATTTAGGTTTTGGGATAATGATGCCTAATAATTTGTCTGAAATTTAATATTTCTTGTTTACTTGTTAAAAGTGCTTGCTTCTAGCCGAGACCAAAACCGAAAATCGTATATTTTTGTAAATATGGTAAATATTTGTGTGTTCTTTTATGCGTTTAGCTAATGGTCTACAAGTTTCACCTATATAAAAACTTATCGCATTCGCAAGGTATTTTATAAATGACATTTTCTGTATTTTCATTTAAGTTGTATGGTTTTGTTTTTGTTAATTGAGATCTAATGGTGTTTTGTGTTTTAAAGATTGTGCGAATATTAAATTTATTTCCTATTCGTTGAATTTTATTTGATAGTCCGGGAATGTATGGTAAACATAAATTTGTAATAGGTCTATTTTGATTTGATAAGTTTATATAGGTGAAACTAGTAGACCATTAGCTAAACGCATAAAAGAACACAGATTATACATTAAAAACACAGAATTTTATAAATCAAAAATCTGCCAACACGCATTTGATTGATAGCAATCATAGAGTAAACTGGGATGCTTCGAGCATTTTAGCAAAGGAAACTTGTTCTAAAAACGCAAAATCAAAGAAAGTGCGTATATACATAGAGTAAGGAAATTATAAGAGTTATCATGGAATAGCCGATTTAAGGACAGGTCATGCGAAAACTCCCAATATAATTTTATTCGTTTCTCGTTGAAATACCGCCAGTTAGTCATTTCAGTAATATTACGTGTCTCCCCACCGCTGATGTTACTCGATGCGAGGCTTGGACCGACGCATTTAAAGTGTAAACTGGAAAAAATGACAAGCCTGCCGCCAGCCTGCCGCAAAAGAGGTACGAAAATTTTAGCATGCCATGGTTTCTCTTATCCGTTGGTATGTTACTTTATGGTATATATTATTAAATAAAGATAATTGGTTGCATTTGCTCGATACTGAAGTATCTTCAGGAAAACTAAAAATTAACTAACTTATTACCTTTTTTGTCTTACAAATAATAAATACACCACCTATGTTACTTATGTCACTCATGACACATATGTCAAACTATTTTCAGTTTGAGATACAAAAATAATCTAAATTTTAATCTTTTTTAATTCAAATATTAGTTAATATTTTATTTTTATTTTTTAACTTAATTTTTAACTTGACAACGGTGGCAGACTTGCCACCGAAACGTCGTTTTTAATTAGAATTTTTGGGTTTTTTGGGGGTTTTTCTTTTATTTTGTTTCAGGCGACCGGCCAGTTCATAGGGGTCAATAGGGCTGAACAAGGTCAGCTCGTATACCCCGGGACCAAGACCGAAGCGGTCCCATTCTTTCCAGGCGTGTACTCAACAAGAAGACCATCCAATAAATGAATCCGCCTTAACCAATATAGAGCATATCTACGCCCATGGAAAGCGACCTTTGTTTTTGGAAATCATTATTTGTAAACCTTGTTTAAAAATATATATATATATATATATATATATATATATATATATATATATATATATATATATATATATATATATATATATATATATATATATATATATATTAAAGCAAAAAGGAAAAAATTCCCTACTGTCTTGGTGTATAATAAAAATATTTTACTCCCTTTAAAGACAGTTAAAAGAAAACGTCCTGCTTTTCTATGCTATCCACCACGACTCTCTCCCCAGACCGGTTTCGCCTGCCTTACAGGACTCCTCAGTGAGGCTGTATCGAGTCGTGGTGAATAGCATAGGAAACCAACGTCCTCTTATTAGACAAGTTTCGTTGTCCAGCGGTAGGATATTAAATCCTGCCGTTGATGCCCTACTGAAATCGCATTCAGTAAATACGAGCATCAATTGTAGCGGGGTGGCTATGTATGTTAAAGCAAAAGGAAAAAATTCCCTACTGTCTTGGTGTATAATAAAAATATTTTACTCCCTTTAAAGACAGTTAAAAGAAAACGTCCTGCTTTTCTATGCTATCCACCACGACTCTCTCCCCAGACCGGTTTCGCCTGCCTTACAGGACTCCTCAGTGAGGCTGTATCGAGTCGTGGTGAATAGCATAGGAAACCAGCGTCCTCTTATTAGACAAGTTTCGTTGTCCAGCGGTAGGATATTAAATCCTGCCGTTGATGCCCTACTGAAATCGCATTCAGTAAATACGAGCATCAATTGTAGCGGGGTGGCTATGTATGTTAAAGCAAAAAGGAAAAATTCCCTACTGTCTTGGTGTATAATAAAAATATTTTACTCCCTTTAAAGACAGTTAAAAGAAAACGTCCTGCTTTTCTATGCTATCCACCACGACTCTCTCCCCAGACCGGTTTCGCCTGCCTTACAGGACTCCTCAGTGAGGCTGTATCGAGTCGTGGTGAATAGCATAGGAAACCAGCGTCCTCTTATTAGACAAGTTTCGTTGTCCAGCGGTAGGATATTAAATCCTGCCGTTGATGCCCTACTGAAATCGCATTCAGTAAATACGAGCATCAATTGTAGCGGGGTGGCTATGTATGTTAAAGCAAAAAGGAAAAATTCCCTACTGTCTTGGTGTATAATAAAAATATTTTACTCCCTTTAAAGACAGTTAAAAGAAAACGTCCTGCTTTTCTATGCTATCCACCACGACTCTCTCCCCAGACCGGTTTCGCCTGCCTTACAGGACTCCTCAGTGAGGCTGTATCGAGTCGTGGTGAATAGCATAGGAAACCAGCGTCCTCTTATTAGACAAGTTTCGTTGTCCAGCGGTAGGATATTAAATCCTGCCGTTGATGCCCTACTGAAATCGCATTCAGTAAATACGAGCATCAATTGTAGCGGGGTGGCTATGTATGTTAAAGCAAAAAGGAAAAATTCCTACTGTCTTGGTGTATAATAAAAGCATAGAAAAGCAGGATCGTTTTCTTTTAACTGTCTTTAAAGGGAGTAAAATATTTTTATTATACACCAAGACAGTAGGGAATTTTTCCTTTTGCTTTAACATACATAGCCACCCCGCTACAATTGATGCTCGTATTTACTGAATGCGATTTCAGTAGGGCATCAACGGCAGGATTTAATATCCTACCGCTGGACAACGAAACTTGTCTAATAAAGAGGACGCTGGTTTCCTATGCTATTCACCACGACTCGATACAGTCCTCACTGAGGAGTCCTGTAAGGCAGGCGAAACCGGTCTGGGGAGAGAGTCGTGGTGGATAGCATAGAAAAGCAGGACGTTTTCTTTAACTGTCTTTAAAGGGAGTAAAATATTTTTATTATACACCAAGACAGTAGGGAATTTTTCCTTTTGCTTTAACATACATAGCCACCCCGCTACAATTGATGCTCGTATTTACTGAATGCGATTTCAGTAGGGCATCAACGGCAGGATTTAATATCCTACCGCTGGACAACGAAACTTGTCTAATAAGAGGACGCTGGTTTCCTATGCTATTCACCACGACTCGATACAGCCTCACTGAGGAGTCCTGTAAGGCAGGCGAAACCGGTCTGGGGAGAGAGTCGTGGTGGATAGCATAGAAAAGCAGGACGTTTTCTTTTAACTGTCTTTAAAGGGAGTAAAATATTTCTTATTATACACCAAGACAGTAGGGAATTTTTCCTTTTTGCTTTAACATACATAGCCACCCCGCTACAATTGATGCTCGTATTTACTGAATGCGATTTCAGTAGGGCATCAACGGCAGGATTTAATATCCTACCGCTGGACAACGAAACTTGTCTAATAAGAGGACGTTGGTTTCTATGCTATTCACCACGACTCGATACAGCCTCACTGAGGAGTCCTGTAAGGCAGGCGAAACCGGTCTGGGGGAGAGAGTCGTGGTGGATAGCATAGAAAAGCAGGACGTTTTCTTTTAACTGTCTTTAAAGGGAGTAAATATTTTTATATATATATATATATATATATATATATATTTACAAGAGCAAAATAGTTTGTTTAAAAATAAGAAGTAACCCTAATATTTTAAAATTCACCACCTATAACGATTAAATCAAAGAAATTAAATCCGTTTTAAATAATTTTCATGTTTATTAACAAATATTAAAATATTGTTAATTATTAAGCACTTATATTTATTAAGATCATTTAAAGTAACAAAGCTAAAATTATGATTCGGTATAAATTATTTACACAGGCCCACAAAAAGAAAAATAGTTGTTGCTCTGAAAGACAGACCAGAATACATTTATGTTCTTTGGGTCACTAAATTCGAATCTGGGCTAGGTTGGACCCCATCAGGTCATGGTCAAGGTCGTTTCAAGATAAAAATCATTAAAATTCATCGAAAATAGCCCACAATCGTGGTATCACTATGTCAACTTGTCCTTTTTGGCCCATTAGGGCGAGGGAAAGGTTGTATCAAGATTAAATCATCAAAATTTGTCGGAAAACAGACTACAATCATGGTATCTTTATGTTTTTGGGGTCGCTGAATCCGAATCAGTGCTCAAACCCCAACAGCTTTAGATCAAGGTCATATCCAGGTCAAATCATTAGAAGTTATTTTAAGAATTGACCATAATTATGATATCTTTTTTGGGTCGACCTTAAAATGGCCTTAATCATTATCCGATGGGGTCAAATCAACCGTAGATTCGAATTCAGCGACCCAAAAACATAAAACTACCCTAGTCTGTCTTTTGGAGCAACAACTTTTTTCTTTTTGTGGAGTTGTGTTATTTAGAGCTAGAGAATTGTGTAGCTAGCGGTAGCTATTTATTAGTCTGTGCTATAGATTAAAATATTTTGCGACTGCTGCTATATTTGTACTCTGTAGGTTCATATCTTCGTGCCAATTTAAATATTTTATTAGGTATAAGCATAGAGGATGATCCAATTTATGTTTTCGCCATTTTCAACTTTAGTTTATTTTAGCAAACTAGTTGCATTTTTATCGCTCTTTGGGAATAAAGATTAGAAAAAACAATTGACAAACGGGCTTTTCAGTTATAGAGAAAAATAATCTTTTTTAAAACGAAAAACCCTTTATATCTTATCACCATAATAAAGATCTTTTAAAAACCTTTTAAAAAATACCACATGTGATATATCCAATTTTTTGTAGTTGAGGAAATATGACCATTGATTTTTTATTGCTTTTTAATCCTTAATCCTAAAAAACATTAAAAATACTACTAGTTTGCTAACTAACGTATAAAATAGTAATGTATGTAACAAAAGCATAAAGAGTGCGGCATGCCATACTATATTTTTCTACAAATATGTATATAATTTTTTTCACTTCTTAATTAATCTGTAATCATTCAAATTTTAAATTAAGTGACACAATTAGATTTTTTGATTTAGTTGATGTCGCCTTTACTTTCTACATTGAATAAATTTAAAATTAAATAAATTGTAGTAGGCATTGAAACAGAACACTAAGTCAAAAAGTGTCTTGTTAAAAAAAAATCTAGTTTTTAACGTAGTGTACTAAAAATACTTTATCTTTCTGATAACAGTAAAAAACAGCAATCTTTAACAGTGGTAAAAAAATACATTTTGTTACCGTTTTAAACATTTAAAATTTAATTTTTAAAAAATATATGTAATAAGTAAGTAGCGTGGTAAGTTATTTTTGCCTAGTTATTGACTGTTGTAGTTTTTCTTATGCCAAATACAATAGTAATAAGCCTAATATTTCATTGTCTTTAATAAAATGAATAAATTTAAAGAACAAAGAGGTATGCAATTTTAAAAATAATTACCTCAAAAACAATTATTAAATCTTTTATTTAAAAATAGTAAAATAACTTACTTTTTAATTTACCCAATATACTGATTAGATTAAACAACAGTTTCTCCTGTAAATTATTTTTTAGGATTTTATTTCTGAAAAAATAATACTTTTGGTAATTTTAAAGAATTTTTTATTTTGACCAGTTAAAGAATAAAAACCTAAATTGTGCATCGGTATCGATCCACTATCCCGAAATTTGAAACTAATTTTAGATAAAAGATTCACATTACTTTCGTTTTAACAAAAATGTCTTTATCTTTACTGGCTGTAACTTTACTGTTTTAAAAATTCTAATGGTTTTTAGGTCTATGTCAATAATTTAAAATAAAACCAGTTAAATGAAATTATGCCAAAAAGTTTAAAAAAATTATAAAATCATAGTTTAGTATTAATCTGCACACAAAACTAAAACATTAACAAACGTCGTTTATTAGTTTCCGGGTAAGCACAGATTATTTTATTACTTTATTGGATTCCCAAAAAATGATCCTAAATTTGTCGAATGCATTTTGTTGCTACATTTTTTTATTGCTCTAATTCTAATTAACTGCAGTGTTTTGTAACCCCCCGAAATGTAATTATACGCAGGTGACCCTATAATTTGTAAAACATTTTATCGTATATAATAAATAATTTTATGAATTTGTTGCTAATTATGACTTTTAAATATCTTCTAAAATAAACAGGATAGGACAAAAAGTATGATATTTTTAAATAGAACACCCTGTATATTATATCAATAATAAAAAATATCTTTTTGTCGTGACGGGAAAAAATTTGACATTGTATCTCTGTTAACAGGTACTAACATGTGACTTTCCCTAAAATTATGTTTTCCCGTGGGAAAAAGTGATTACTTTTTTCCCGGACATACATACACGTAAGTAAAGGTAAATATCTAATTTTAGAATAATTTATTATAGAGAACTTACATTTACCTTTTATTAAAGGTCCAGTCAGATATTTTTTAACCATATATACCAAATAACTACCAGCGGTTGCTTTTCGTTTCATCTTTTTAATTTCAATTCGTCAAAATACAAAATTGATACATTGACAGATACTAAATAATTTCCTTAAGGGTTTCCATCGTAATGCAAGGTGTAAATGTGTTTTAAATATACTAGTCGACCAATTTGAAACTTTAAATTTTACGTGATTAATTTTATGACTTTAATATTATGTTTCTTTTTAATATCACAAAAAAAGTGTATTATACACGGGAAAAATTTTAGATTTTAGCTCTCGTTTTATTTTTCTTCCGCTTCGCGTCGGGAGTCAACACAACCTCAAGCTAAAATCTAGAACTTTTTTCCTTGTATAATAAATAAATATTTTTCCGTAACGGAAAAAATATTTGAAATTGTATCTCTGTTAAGAGGTACTCAAATGTGCCTTTTATAAAATTACTTTTTTCCGTAGGAAAAAAGTAAGTACTTTTCCCGGACATACATACACGTAAGTAAAGGTAAATATTTAATTTTAGAATATTTTATTATACAAAACTCACATTTACATTATTTTAGGAGTCCATTCAGATATTTTTTATCTTTATAATATTCAAAATAACTACTAAACGACCACTTTTAATTTTAACTTTTTAATTTCAATACGTCATATAACAAAATTGCATTGTCAGATACTAAATAATTTTCTTAAGGGTTTCCATAGTAATGCAAGGTTTACTTGTGTTTCAAATTTACCAGTCGACCAGTTTAAAACTTCAAATTTTACATGATTAATTCTCTGACTTTAATATTATGTTTTTTATAATAATAAGGCGTCGTTTTTACCATCACAGAAAAAAATAGTGTGTTATACACGGAAAAAATTTTAGATTTTAGCTCTCGGTTTTATTGTCTCCCTCCGTTTCGAGTCGGAAGTCAACAAAACCTTGAACTAAAATCTAGAGCTTTTCCCCTATATAATAAATAATTATTTAGGGAGTTTTAAAAAACATACTAAAAATATGGTCATCCAAATCTAAAAAATAAGTGTAAATTTCAATTATGTTTATATAGTACAAGATCCGGCTACGTAAATGGACACCTCATCCTTTTTCTGACAAAGTAATTATCTTTGACAATAAAAGTTATTATTAAATAAATTCCGGGGTATTGACAAACCATATCCTGGGCTTATATACTGTAATTAAAAATTTTATATTTTATTTTACATGAATACTGTCACAATTTTTCCTTAAAGTTATATAAATGAAAAGTTTATAGTTTGTAGATAATGCCACAACAGGGTTGGCTATCTTTTTCCTGGGCATAATACCTGTCAAACAGGTGTAAACACCGTACTTAAGCGCCTTTTCACACTACGCCGGATTCGCCTGAAGCCTTTGAGTTTGCCGACTTTCCGCGTTTTCAACGTGTGAAAGGTCTCATAAGACTCTATACACTTTGATAGCGTTGGTCCTTCACCCGGCTCTCGGTTTTCATATCGCTTTTATTAAATTCCGCAGTAAAAAAATCACAAATCAATTTATTATTTTTATTCTTTAATAAGATAGGGATTTGACCATGCTCAGAAATGGTTTTTATTAATTTACGCCAAGCCAATTCATCAAATTTGGAAAAAAATGGGAAATTTAAAAAAATTAATATTTTAGAAAAATAGATTTACATCTTCTAAACTTAGGTTTTTGGGCTATTCGGTCGACGTTGTAAATTTGGTATCTTTGACGTTTCGCCAGCGCGGGTGGTTGGATTCCTCAGAAGGTTTCTAGTAGACTACTTGGGTACTAATGTGTGCCGGCGCGGACGCAGAAAGTATTTATAGGCAGCTTGGGTGGGCGGGGCCTGTTCAGGTTGGTCGTTGCGCAGTTTCGCTAATGTGAAAAGGCAGTAAGGGTATGTATTTACCGTAATTTATTTTCCAAAAATCAAACACGTAAATATAGATTTTTTTATTACGAATTCCATGGTACAGGGTTGGCTTTTAAAATGTTGGGCTAGGTTAGGGTTGACACGATTTTGAATTTTAAGGTTCCATAAGTGGTTCAAGGTAATTTTTTTAAGAGAAAAATGGTACGCCACTGTATTTTTTGAAAATTATTTTAAATCCTGGTTTAGTTTAAAACAAATTTGATCTCGTGATTTTTTTGTTTAATGTACGGTTTTGCGTAAATAAATAGAAACCCCTTCTCGACATGGTCAAATTCCTATCTAATTTAAGAATAAATAGAAATATAAACTGACCATAAAAACATGGTTTCTATTTATTTACGCGAAAACAGTAAATTAAACAAAAAAGTCAATTTAAAAAATTATCTTTATTTTAGAAAAAAGCAGAGGCGTACCATTATTTTTAAATATTTATCTTAAACTCCTTATGGAGCCTTTAAACTTTAAATCGTGTCAACCCTTACTTAACCCAGAATTTTAAAAGCCAACCATATACCATTGGATTCGTAATAAAAAAATCTTTATTGATTTTTTATGGCCATATTTCCAAAACCATTAAAGATAGACCTGTAAAATATGTTTGCAACGCTCTTAAAATTATTTTTTAAATAGTGATTCGATATACGATATAGTTCTATTTAAAAAATCATACATTTTGTCGTACCCTGTATATCTTAAAAGAAAAAATAATTCTGAAAAGATACAGGTGCTTCAGAATCATCCTAACAAGATGGTGTTTTTATTTAATATGTTAAAAAATAAATAATTAGTGGGGCATGTAAGTTTATTAGGTTAGGTTTCTAGTGGGAATTCAAAATTATTCATTAGATATGAATGACCTCAGTGGCGCGAGGTGTTGGGGCCCGGGGCGGAAAGTCAAGACAGGGCCCATAGCATTTTTTTTATCGACAAAAAAGTAGCAGAGCAAAAAAAGTCCTTAATAGTAAAATTATATAGTTTCTTAAGGTCGGGGTCCCCCCTCTCTATACTTTTTCTCCTAACAAAAAACTTAACAATAAAAAAAAACAAAAAGGTCCTCATCTTAGACCTAGTTTTTCTACACTTTTCTTCTAAATAACAAATAAGTCACCACAACTAACAAAAAGTATACCTTTTTCCTATTATGATCCCCCTGGAAGGGGATTCGGCATGACCCGCTTCCCTTCGCTACGCTATTTCAAAAACTAATTGAGATATGTAATGTGGTATTTTTTAAAGGTTTTTAAAAGACCTTTTAAATGGTGAAATAATATATAGGGTGTATGTACCATTTTCAAAAAATCATACCCTCTGTGGTACCCTGTGTACCTTAAGAGATAGTAAAAATCTTATTACTAAATCGGAAACTAAAGTATTAGCCCAAACTAATATTTTTTTATTATTTTGTACGATAAAAATAAAAAGTTAAGGAGGGATGTAAATTTATAACTTGACACCCGGTACGTTAAGACTTTTATAAAGAATATTTTTAAGAAATAAAAAACAAATTTTCTTTATGGTTTGACAATTATACGTGTAACGGAAATAAAAGTTCTCTGGTACTTTTAAAGATCTTCAATTGTAAGCGATTTTTTGGGTTTATTATCCCATTTAAAAAATGTGAATTTTTAAGCATGAAACTTTAACATTAAGTGCGTTTGTTTTTTTGTCGTAAAACACTTAAGCTTATGACAGTCATAATAATTTTAAGTCATCTACAGTACCAAAATTATATAAATACCTATAATTATTGTTTCTTATAAAAACCCAAGGAATATATTAATTTTTTTGTTGTTATATTCTGCTAAACAGATCAAAATTTAAATAAAATAAAGTTTTATTGATTTGGGTACCTCACTTTTATATAAACTGTTCTGTATCCTGTATGGTATACCAAAACAGCAAAGAGCTGCAAATTGGTATAAGGTTGTGAAAATTTTGAGCAAACATGGTTAAAATTACATATTTTTCCTGACTGAAATAGCTACTGACCCATAAATAGTATTTTTTGGGTGGTTAAAAGTTTAAAACAATTGTTATGTTTTAAAGGTATAACTAAGATAACAAAATATAAATATATGCAGGATGTCCAGTAACTTAACTGGCAAACTTTAAGGAGTGATTTTACAATGAATTTTAGGAAAAAATATATGAACATATGTATGTCCTAAACGTCTTAGATTTTGACTACGGAGTGTTAAAAACTAAAAAAATGAACGTTTTTTAATAATAACTTATATACCATAATGTACAGTTTAAAAAAAAATTGTTAAAGTTTTTTGGCATAAGAGAAAACAATAATTTTAACCGGTGTCGCCCATATGGGAATTATGCCCCCGCATTTTTTTAAATAAAAATATATATATTTTTTTATTTTCATTAAGTTTGAAACAAATTTAATATTTAGGCATTTTTGTATTTAATGGATGATTTTCCCGTAAATAAATAAAAACCATTTTTCGACGTTATCATTTCATATCGCTTTTATTAAATTCTGCAGTAAAAAATCACAAATCAATTTATTATTTTTTATCATTTAATAAGATAGGGATTTGACCATGCTCAGAAATGGTTTTTATTAATTTACGCCAAGCCAATTCATCAAAGTTGGGAAAAAATGGAAAATTTAAAAAATATTAATATTTTAGAAATATAGATTTACATCTTCTAAACTTAAGTTTTTGGGCTATTTGGCCGATGTTGTAGATTTGGTATTTTTGACGTTTCGCCAGCGCGGGTGGTTGGATTCCTCAGAAGGTTTCTAGAAGACTACTTGGGTACTAATGTGTCCCGGCACGGACGCAGCGAGTATTTATAGCCAGCTTGGGTGGGCGGGGCCTGTTCAGGTTGGTCGTTGCGCAGTTGTTGTTCCTGCCGTGGTGCTATATTTGTGGTTTTACGAATTGGTGTCCACGTTTTATTGATTTTCATTGATTTTTTTGTTCAATTCTAAGTGTGTTTTATTTAGGGTACTATGTGTTTATCTTTTACTGTTTTTGAGTTATTGATACTTAAAAGGTCACATTATGGGCTTATTTATATAAATATCTTTATATGAAATACAGGTAATGCAGGTGATTTACCTGATACTTCAAAGTATTTTTTCTATTTCTTTAAAAATTATTCTTTTTGCTTTACTGGCATTTTCTTCACACTTGTGATATAGCGTTACTATCTGTAGTTTTTATTATTGAATAATTCATTTTAAAAAACTAGTATTAAAATCCACCAATACACTGTGGTTTCTGGGCACCTACTTTTTGACCAAAATTATTAAATGCGTTCAGTTAAAAAACTTACAAGTAAAAATTGGTATTTCCTAAACCAATAATAATAAATAATATAAAAACTTAACTTTCACCTTTACACAATATACAAAGTGTCAGAAAGAAAAAGAAAACCAATTTATTTGGATAATTTTTGATAGTTTTTACATGTTTTGATTAAACTTTTATTTAAGGGTTTTTGATATGAACTATTTAAATTTGATAATATTTTTTTTGTATAAGCTAGACGGCGCTGCTTTAAATTTCTATAAAAATATACAACTTTTTGTGCCACTCTGTATGTATTTTCTAAGTAAACATATAAACTCTCTATGCTTTTTACATAGAAAAAGGTATTCTTTATAATAATAGCTCTGAGCAACCGTCACTTAACGATTTATTTACGGCTACTGATTAATATGTCAGAGGTTCTATATTCAGCTTCCTGTATCCCAAGAAAAAAGAACAAATTAAGAATAAACAGACTATTTATCTAAACAATGATGTACCTACTTTCCACGTAAACAACTAAAATTATTTTTTTATCAATTTGAAAAAATGGAATTTGGCCACAAAGTTGGGTCACAGAAACCATAGTGCAATGGGTAAAAATTTTAATAACTTTTTTTTTACTCTTTACGCGTCGATGACCCAAAAACAGATAAAGACAGACATATAGTAACTTTAATAAACAAAATTTAATAATATAATTGAGCAATAAATTCAAAAATATAATTATAAATATGGTGTTCCATTTAAAAAATGCAACATTAATGGCGTAATTATTTGTCTTTCATGCAATGGTTTTTTAATACAATCTTTAAATTTCCCGACCTAAAATACATCGATTGGTTTTCTTGAATTTTTAAAAAAATAAGAGAAAAGTAAAAAATAGGCCATTTTCCCCTTAAATAGAATACCCTGTACACGGTATTTAATATTGCCGTATTCTTAGCTCCATCACGCTGGAACCCGCTTTAGAAAAAAACCTAATTTTTTAGCTCATTTATAACTACAAACGCTACTAATGATTGTAGTAAAGTTTATTTTTGTAGTACCAATAATTACGCAGCTAACCTAATAATCGTTGTTCTAAGCCAGAAAAATATAAAACTGCGTTAAAAATTTTGGAATACACTCAAAATTGATTGTAGTTTATTGTAGCGACGAAAAAATCTTAATCCCATACAAGTCAAAAAATATTTAAACATTACATAGCCATGGGAAGACAAAACAATTGTTCAAAACTA
>JACEGR010007101.1:0-53121 GCA_014170235.1 Listronotus bonariensis | reverse complement strand
TTATAGTTTTTGACCTACACTGTGTAGTATCACCAATATTACTATTAAATATGTTCTTAAAAGAGCTTTAATAAATAATAAATTATGTGTTTTTAACTTTATTAGATTCGGAAATACGGCTATCTAAATAAGGTATTTAGGTAATTTTTAAAGTACCGTTATTTTGTAGTAGGTAAAGGTATTGACTTTATATTCTATATAAAGTACTATCGCGTTTATAAAATTCTCAGACAAACAACACGTTAGTATGCTTATAGTTCCCTAACTATAATAGGTGAGTTTTTGTAAATACGGGTATCGTATTCATTATTTAATGTCAACCTGTTAACAAATGTCAAAAATTAATTATTTTTTTCACTGACACATACATTAGTTTTGATTGTTTCGGTGTTGATTCAGGTAATTTATAATAGTTCAGGAGATCAAACGAAGCAAACCTGTCTGAGAATTTTTTGAACCCGATGGTACTCGTTAATAGCTTTAAAACGATGTGCCACAAGATCCATCTTTCTATTTAATTTTTCTATTAAAAATGACGCCCAGCTGTCAGTTTGACATTTATATTTGTCATTTCCTGTCTATAATTTGTTTTTTGTTGTCTCACTTAAATCCTCAATTAAAAAAAATAGCTAAATATTCAGAAATTGGAAGGGGGTCCTGAATTTAGACAAGCACTGTATTTTTGAATACACTTTACGTCACTTGGACAAATTTACCATATGGAACCATGAGACTGATGAACAAAAAAACCTTTCTTTTTTATTTCACTATTAATAGACTACAGGAACTATTTGACTAACTTAACTTAATACGGGCATACCCCCCCGTAATAGGGGGTAGCCAGTATGGGCTTTACCAGCACTTTAATTCTTTAATAATAATTTTTGCTACTTCTGCTTTTTCAATCTTTCTAATTTCTTCTTTCCCTTACTATTGGGTACCCTTGTGTTTTTATACAAATTTGAACTCGGTTATTTGGTGACTTAGCACGTTGTTGACCATAAGCGCTCATTTTATGACCTTAAAACTGTTATTGTAACCTTACACCTTTTGAATGTGTTTTAGTTTTAATACTAAAAATTAAAAACTGCCGACCACTCCCTACAGGGTGTTCACAATAATAATACAATAGCAACTAAAATCAAACGTTTAATGAAAAGAAAATTAATAACAATTTCCGGAATTTTATTTTTTGAAGAAACTAGCTACAAAACAAGGGCGCCTTTAATTTCTGTTTGTTTTTTGTTTATAATAATTGCCAAGTGTTTCTGAATACAAAATATTAATAACCATCTTTTTACAATTACAAGAACTATTTTTTGCAAAATACTTACTTATCGATTAAATTAAATAACGAGTACATCTTTTTTTTTTAAGTTTATTTAAACACCTAAAAAGTATTGTAAACAATATTAGTAAAAAGATAAAAGATCTAAAAAGACACATTAAAAAATAAATCTATTTTTTTATATCAAATATTATCACAGTTAATTTTTAACCACATAACTTGTCTTTTCATTTTTAGGTATTTAATGCTACCTTCACACATGGGGCGAAGTTGTGGCTAAACTAGTCGAAACATTTGGCAAACTATTTGTAAGCAAGCGGACTCAAGAAAAGTTGAGCCGATTAAGACGAATATAGACGAACTACCCGTCCACACAATGGTTGTTTGCAAAAGTTTGTCGTAGTTGGTCAAATGTCTGGCGGCGGCATAATACACAACGTTAAGCGTTTGAGGATTTTAGGTTTAAAAACATAAAGGGCGCCAAATTTTTTTCAATGCCTTTTGGCCATAAAGCCCTTACTAACCAAATCATTTTCTTAAAAAAAACTGTTTTATTTTAGGGTTGAATCTTAAGTCTGTTTTGGAGGGTAAGGACCTTTTTTTGGTTGTCAACATTTTTCCAATTAGAAAAAGGGGGCCCTGATTTTATTAAAGTATACCATATTATTGTATATTTAAAGATTAGGTCCTTTTTTTTAATTGTCGAAAATTTGTTCCAAAAAATGATAAGGGAGCCCCAACTTTGCTTTCCGCTCTGGGCTCCAATACCTGTAGGTACGCTAATGATGTCCGCACAATGATTTTTAGCCCTTGACCACTCACGTGCAATTTGTGTAACGCAACTTCTAACGTGACGTCTTTCTGACGCTGCGCAATATATAATTTTTTATCATACATATATATACATACATATTTTTAAAAAATTTGCAAACTTTGGACCCTTTTGCACCAGAAGACATTTTTGGGCAGTACAAAAAAATATTTTTACCAATGTCGTCCATAAAGGGTTTAGGGTAAATGTTTTTTAAGAAGAAAATGGTACGCCACTGTATTTATCTAAAATAAAAATATTTTTCCAAGTCCCCAATTAGTTTAGAATAAGCCTTAATTGTTCGACTTTTAAAGCGACGTATGGTTTTCGCGTAAATCAATACAAACCATTTTTGGCATGGTCAGTTTGTATTCCTAATAAGAAATTCTTCATAAGAAATTTACCCCTCTTTATTCTTTATTCTTTAATAAGATAGGAATTTGACCATGCCGAGAAATGGTTTTTATTTATTTACGCGAAAACCGTCATCAAACAAAAAAGTCAAGAAATCTAATTAGGGATTTAAACAAAGATTTTTATTTTAAAAAAATGCAGTAGTGTATTTACCTTAAGCCCCACATGGACGACACTGGCACTAAAAAAAATCTTTATGCCAAAAATGTCTTCTGGTACAGAAAGTGTCTCCCAAATTTTTTAAAATATTTTAATGGGTATAAAAGTTATTATAAAAAAACAAAGTTATTTTTTAAAATTTTAACACCCCTAGTTTAAAAACTAACCGACCAAACTAAGACGTTTAGGACATATGTTCTTATAAAGATTTTTCTTATTTTTTGATGGAAAATCACCACCTAAAATTTTCTCATTTGTTTAGAACATCTTGTATAATTTTAGAGGACTTGGTTTAATAAAATATTCTTCAAAAATACCATTTAATACATGGAAGAAGTTACATGCATACAAACATTCATACATACAAGTGAATGTTTGTATGCATGTTAGTATTTTAAAAACAACCCAAGAGTTTTAACTATCAAGAGCGTTGCTAGGTTTTTAATTAAGAGATGTGACCCACACCAAAAAAAAAAAAAAACTCTTTGTTTGACCTCCAGACAGTGCGGACGTGCGTAGAGGACTACAAAGTTCTTCCCGGAGTGGCGGCTAGAGGTGTCGTACGAACGTTTTTTACCTTCGGGGATCAAGGAAAGATTCACGCTAAATTGACGGCATCTTTCTTTTGGATCTAAGCGCTGTGAGCGAAGATTCCTATAAGCTGATGGTATCCTGTTTGGTGGTGAACACGAGGTATTTCTCAAATGGCGGAAAATAGATGGGCGTGCCATGGGAACTGTCAGTAGTGAAAGTGAAGGTTATACGTAACACCAGTAGCAGGTCTTGGTTTGACAGCCGACAATTTATGCATTGCATCGATTGTTGAATTGTTTGTTGTCTTTTTGGAATTTCTGGAAGGTACGAGCTCGATTATCCAGATTTTCCGCCGACGAAGCCCTGGAAAGCATAGACCGGAAGGGGAGGGTGGATTGGACCTGAAGGGACCAAAACCAAAAAAAATAGAGAGAGAGAGACCCACACCAAAAATATACTAGATGCTATTGGCAAGAATATTTTCATTTTAAATTTGCCAAAAAAGTTAATTTTTTGGTTGGGTTTAGTTGTATATTTTTATATTGTAAAATTTAACAAAATTTTATCGATAAATCCCAAATTTTGCAAATAGATTTTTTTATGAAAACTTTTAAATGAATTTAGTTTTAAAAAAGGCAAAAATACATATTTTTTCAACTTTGTGATTTAACAATCAAAATTTGATTAAAATCACCAAAAAAGGATAAAGAATTCTCTTTTAAAATTAAGGTTTTTAAAAAGTTCAAAATATTTTTTACCAAATTTTTCCTCTTTAAGCCAATAGTTTCTCGTATAAATCTCAGTTTAAAAAAATAATAGCAATCCCAGCTACGCTTTTCTCTCAATTGCGTTGTTTACATATTATTATTTTTTAGCAACTATTTGATAAGGACTTGGCAAAAAAGAAAATTATTATTTTATACAGTTGTTGGTTTGTTGTTGGATGTTTATAAAAAAATTCAAAAAATTTAGAAAAGTGATTCCTGGTTAAAAATAAAAGGTAGTTGACTATATAAGGATCAAAAATTAACCATTAAGGAGATATCGCTGTACCGTTTTTATTTTTTATCTCAAAAACTAAAAGCTCCAGAATAATAAAAATTTGCAATAATTTTGCTGTTATGTTTATGTTTTAAAATTAATGAAAGTGTTAGAAATATACAACCTCTACCTTTCTTGCTAACCAAATTAAAGACAGTCTCACGCAATGACTTCAAAAAATAAAAATGTGGATAGCCCGATTTACTAAGAAAATCAGTTGACTCTTTCATTTTTTTTCATTAAACTTACCAATTATAAATTTAATTTAAAATGTAAATTATAACGTGTCCGAACAGAAAAAATATATAAATATGTGTATAATGTTATATTTTCAATAATACTACTTTTTGGACTTTCATTGTCTTTACTTTTAAGCTGATACACGACGTTTCGGATAGTAACTATCTCCAACCATTTTCAAGTCATCACTTGAAAACGGTTGGAGATAGGTACCCTCCGAAACGTCGTGAATCAGTTTAAAAATAAAGACAATAGATGTCAAAGAAAGTTGTATCGCAGGGAAATTTATTTTATAAAAAATATATATTTATCTGATGTCACCCATTAAGACATTTGCAATATATCTTTATTTGACATTACTCGGTAGTTTAATATCAATACTCTTTTGTTTCCATGATTACAAAAATTTTTTTTTAACATTTTTCGCGACATCACCCTAATGGTTGTTCTCTGACCCAATGTTTATAAAGCCAATCTCTCAACCCGACTTGGAAGGCAAACGCAGAGTGATGCAGATATCTCTTTCACAGGATCTCAATTTGATATTGGATTGGGGCGCCAAAAATCTCGTTCAATTTAATGCATCCAAAACACAATCATATTCCTTGTCGCGAAAAAATTCATCAAACACTCACCCTTTGCTTATGAGTGGCCAGGTTTTGCAGAGCGGGGACACGTTTAACCTTGTGGCGTTACATTTACAACCTTAACTGGCATAAACACATTGTATCTATAGCCACCGCGGCTTCAAAAAGCTTGGATTTCTTTTCTGAGCCAAAAAGTATTTTTCTCCTTCCAATTTATACACTTTGTATGTGTCCCAAATTCGACCCTCTCTGGAATATTGTTTTCATGTCTAGGGAATGGCATCCCCTACAACCCTCAGCATTCTTGATGCCATTCAAAGAAGGGCTATTCGTTTTATTAATGATCCTTTACTTAGTCAAAGACTTCCTTCTCTTGCCCATCGTCGGGCTGTGGGAGATCTATCGCTCTTCTATAGATACTTTTACGACTTCTGCTCCGACGAATTATCCAGTATAGTCCCTCCTCTTGCAGCTCCCAACAGAGAAACTTGTGGTGCCGCACGTATGCATCCCTATACGGTCCAATTGAACAGGCCCCGAACTTCCCATTTCGTTCGTTCTTTTATCCCTAGAGTTTCTAGACTGTGGAACCTACTGCCAGCGGAGGTCTTTCCTTTCCTCCCAAATCTTCAAGTTTTTAAGTCCCGTGTTAACAAACTTCCTCTTACCCTGCTTAAGACACCCACGGTACGTTAGTATTTAGGCTTTCAGCCTTCGTGGATTGTCCAAAGATAAAAAAAGCAAACTACCTTATTTTAAACAAGGAATCACCTCTTAAAAATCTTAGCATTTGATTAGAAACACCCTGTATATTAAATATTATTAAACTGTTTTTTTTTAAACTAAAATCATTTAAATTTTTAGCACTCTGTATCATTGAAACCATCCAACAATTTTTTTATATTCGAATTGTAGTTTCTAAATTCTCTCTAAAAACTACAATTTCCTTAACATTTAAGTTTGTGTTGTGAGGCAACAAAAACATTTTTAGAAATTGTACAGATTGTTTCATATAATTTCCTCAGCTTTCCTGGGAAAAACACGAAATTGCTTTACTCACTTTTTATATTGTCTGATGGAAATTCCCAAAACGAATTTTCTTCTCTGCATGAAAGCATTTTCAGATTAATGTACTTTTTTCATTCGGGGCACCCTACAAAACTTATGTCTTAATGACAAACTTGGAACTTGGACAACTAACCGAAACAAATGGTGTATCATATTTTATGAAAAATGGGAATAAATAACCTAAAAAGGTATGATATACCGTTTCTTTTAATATTTTTTCCTACGACCACTTGTGAAAATAGCAAATAGCACACTGGTTTCATGCATAGAAAATGCATTATATCACACTAGTGTTGCAAAGTACTTTACAGCACTAGTGTTGCAAAGCACTTTACAACACTCGTGTGATATATATTATGATGTCATTCTACAAACTGTTATTGGTTTTGCAAGTGACTACATATTTATTGTAGTGACAGCAAAAAAAAATTAACTTCCTTAAACAGTAGAACCTAAATTAGCGAAAATCATCTTATTAACGTTAAGTTATTACACAGTATAAGCTTTCTTCTAATATTAAAAAGAGTAATAATAAAATTTGCGAAAAAATAAAAACATAAACAAAAATAGACATAACCACAAAAAACAACTTTCATTGACTGGTCGCTCAGTGGCACAGTGTTGTCAGGTAAGTAGATCAATTTAAAACTCTCCCTTCTACCTTTGAGCACGCACTTTATAGAGGCAGCCTTGCCGCTTGACCGTTCGACCTAAAGCGCCAGAGAAAAAACTCCTATAGATCAAATTCCTTTCTCTCTGTCTTCGTGTATTCAAACAACTAGTAAAATCTTTTTTTTAATCCCTTAATTAAACCTGAGGCTAATACACACTTTATGAATCCACTCTCTTTTATCCATTCATAAATAGAATCAGACCCTTCCGACGTTGCCAAATGCTTTCCATATTTTGCATGGTATAACTGACGTTTAGTTGTCATTTTTTTCTTACTATTAGGACTTTAGGTTATGCATTTATAATTTTTATATTATTTATATTTTTCTCAAAAATATGCAGAAAAAATGTAATTTTTACTTAATTTTACATGTGATATTCAGTTTCATTAACTCGTTTTACCAATTTTACCCCACCCAGCACCTAAGCTTAAAATTCCAAAATGATAAAAGTTATATAATGCTTCTAGGTAGGTGATTTTTGATGTAAAAATATTGTCAAAACAGTATAATATAGCAGTGAGAAAAAGTATATATCACACTTGTGTTGCAAAGTAAATATCACCCTAGTGTTGCAAAGTTCTCAATTGTTTTTTATTTTCTCTGTAAAGACAAACGTTAATTTTTATGTTATTTTTTATAATTTGTGGTCGTAGGATAAATAGTGTACAGTACTCGTGTAAAAATGACTTTCTTACACTCGTGGGTTTGTCGCACTCGGCTTACGCCTTGTGCCACAATATTCCCACCCGTGTGAAATTAGTAATTTTCCACACTTGTAATGTAATATACTATTGTTTAATCGTATATTATATCACAAGACCTAAACATTTAATCGATTAAACTATCCAACAATATTTTGAGAAAGGTTTTTTGGAAAATAATTGAATGTACAATAATTAAATTAAAAACACAAGACCGCGAAGCGGTCGAGGGTTTATTTTTAATTATTGTGCATGAAACTATTTGCGAAATCAATCTTACAAAAAAAAATTGGGTAGTTTAGTCGATTTAAATTGGGTAGGTCGAGTGGTATACGGCTAGATTATTTCCTAAAAACTTACATTTAAGCCAAAAACACAGAATTTAACTAATATTAAAGTTTGACATTTTCATTTAATTTTGAAAACTAATTTGGAGGACAGAAATTTATTCGCGGTTAAACTGCACATGTGGTTTTTTTTATCTTTATGACATCTCACGAAGGCTTACGCCTAAATACCAGTGTACCGTGAGTGCCGGATTACTGGATGTTCAACCCAATATTGTCGTGTTCCGTCAACGTTATTCAAGCACTGAAACATGCAGTTGCATTTCACAACACCTTTTAGACAACGCGGTAGTGCCACCACGGACGTTATTTTTAAATAACTACTACCTAGAAATGGCAGAATACTACACAGTGGTTTGCCATTGCCATTTGTGAGGTGACGAGCTATTAAAAATCCGATGTCCGACTCCGAGATTCGAACCCGGAACGTTGCGGTAAGAGGCTGACACGCTAGCCACTACACCACTGCTCGCCACAATGTGGTTTAATCACTTTTCTAAACAAAATTTATCCAAAAAATTGTGGTTTCTGATTGGTCTATTTTCTGTTAAGGGGAATGATCGCTTAAGAATCTTTTGTCGTGTAAAAAATAAATTTGCCAAAGAAATAAACCAAGTTTTTTTAATACCCGTACAGAGTGGGCCACATTAAACGCTTTTCATGGGAACCTCATGTTAGTGTATGTTTTACACACGTTACCTTTTAAATTTTTTATTCATTTTCAATTTTGTCTTGACACCGGTGGCAGATTTGCCACAGGAACTTCGATTTTTAGTTTCCTAGTTACTTATTTTAATTTTTTAGCGTTTTTTTGGAAGGTTTATCTTTTTTTTTTTTTAGAAAAAACGATCCAATTAGCCTTGTACCCAAATTAAAACCATTAATTTATTAGATTAAAAGATTTTCTAAAAAAAAACCTTAAAGAAAATGTTTAATTTTGCTCTTCTATAAAATTCCTTTAAAGCAAAACCCATTTTTTTAAGCGAGATACCCATAATATCCAAACGGGCCACATAAACTCTTTTTCCGCTGCCATATTTTTGCTCTGACAAAATCGCTTTAGCGACTTTTTATATTTTCAGAAGGTGGAAAGCCCCAAAAATGTTTTCTCCACGATTTAATAATGCAAAAGCCTTTGACCCAGCCGGCCTTGTTTTCCAAACCGTTTGTCACAGCCCCGGTTAAATATTTAAGGTCGATCCCCATCGTAAATAAAGACACGGTAACGCGTTGTAATGCATGACATGTTTGACCCTTAAAATGTATATCGCATAAAAATGGATCCCGGAAATAAATTAAAGAACTCAAATACTTCTAAAAATAAGTATTCTTGACAAACAGTGCCAGCTCGTCAGAAGAGGCAAGGGAAGCCTAGCCTCCCCATGAAATTTAAGGCTATTCATCACAATAAATTTAAAAATATTGACAAATTATTATGAATATATCTTTTTTAATTGCTTAAGTATGATTACTTTACCATTAATTTCTAAAATAAATACATAATAAGCCCGAATTAACATTTTCAGTATAGTAAGAACATTTTAAAAGCGCAAATTCGGTACCCTTTGAAAATAATACAAAAGGCCGTCTGCAATCGGACTATTTCATATAAAGGCGCCGCTATCCTTTACAGCGACGCGCCGATACACTATGGGATAGAAATCCATTATTTTGGCCAAAAAGCAACTTTAAAATTTTAATGGCTTATGCTGTGTATTTAAAAGTAAATACTCCAATCTACATGTACGCAAAATTTTAAAAGGATATGAATAAAGAACTTGAAAATGTATTTTAAGTAAACATAAATATACAACATTTAATCTACTTAGTTTATTATTAGCCTCACTTACTAAAAGAGTTTAAATAATAAGAGCTATTGTTGTGTTTCCGATGCAGTCTCGGGAAGTCTCGCTACTTTTGTCAAGTTTTTTTACCTTTTTCTTTATCAGTTTTTGTACTTACAATTGCCTTCCTACTTTTTGCTACTTCTGAGTGTAAGGACAGATACAAGATTTTTTTATAATTTACAAGGTTTTCCATTTTAAAATTTAATATGTTTTGTCCTACACTGTATATCCTAAAAGATAAAAGCATTCTGATGAAAGATATGAATTCTACCGAATCTACCCAACAAAACAGGGGTTTTTATTTATTTTATACGTTAAAAAATAAAGAAAGTTGGAAAGATGTATCTCTATTACGCTTCCAAAAATAATTTAAAATTTTTTTCAGATGTGGATGGTCATATTTTCGAAACTAATTGAGATAGACACATCAAATGTAGTATTTTTAGAGCATTTTAAAAGATTTTTTGGTAGTGATATAATATTCAGGGTATTCCATTTAAAAAGATCATACCTATTGTCGTACCCTGTATATCATATGAGATAATAACCATCGGATTACTGATTAGAATACTACCGAATTAACCAAACAAGCTTATATTTTAGTTTATTTTGTACAATAAAAAATAATAATGTTAAGGGGGTGTAAATTTATAATAACATATAATATCAGTTTTAGGTTTCCAAAAAGCATTTGTAATAATTTATAATATTTTTTTCAATATTTTTCCAGTAAAAAGCACCTCATTTTAAGTTAGATTGGTGAGTTTCAGAATTTTGACCACAAAAATTTATTTCTATCCCATAGTGCGATGACCAGCTGCATTAACCGGCATATCATAAAAGAAATAAAGCAAAGGCGACCGCAAAGACAAGCATGCCGATTTATTTGCTTTAAACTTTTTTGTGATTTTTTTCTTATCAAAGAGCACCGAATTTACATTTTTAAACTGTTCCTTCTATACTTACCACACTGCATCAAACTGCCCACAAACTTCCTGCCACTTTAAAAACACAGCTTCGTGAGCCCGATCAAGCAGAGACAAACGTCCCGCTGTTTAATTTTCGTCGCTTAAATTAAACCCCGGAGGAGGCTAGCCTCAGTTGATCTTCATTGGTGCTTGTGTCATTTGTGTGTTTGTTTTTGTTTTGATTTAGTGTTTCCGAATGACGTGACGGGCCGAGACTGATAAAAATATTTCGGTAAATCGTTTTACTGTTTCTTGGTAATATTTGTGTATGAAACAGGCAGTATAGCTAGTCTTTTTGGTAATATTTTTAATGTGTTTTTAAAGTGTTTTCTTTCAAGGTGTTTTCAGTAAGTTTTTTTTTTTAATTTCTTATGAATAAGTTGGACGATTGGTTGCTGACAAATATTTGTATTGTTTTATCTTATGATAATAAATTTTACATTCAACATTTAAAACTCTGGTAAGGCCTCAACCAGCGCGCTTGTGGCGGCTTCGGTTGTATCGGCGAGCGTCGATCTCCGGAGTTAAGCAGTGGAATGCGCGCCCATAATTTGGATGGGTGTCCGGCGACAGCGGTGTTTTGGGCAACGGCACACGGTGTTTCTGCTCGGGGATGCGGACCGAGCAACAACCATCCAAGTTATGGAATGAATGGTGTGTGAATGAGAAGGAGTAGGGGTCAAGGTACAATAAGCCTTCAGGCTGCAGTGCACCACCTAGGGGGCGGTCGTCGGACCTGGGTGGGATGACCCCGAAAGGGTGAAAAAAAAAAAAAGGCCTCAACCAAATTTTATTATAAACCGTCAGATAACCGACAAAATCGAGGATTTAATTTGAGTTTGTACAATAAATGCGATTGGTATGGTATGCGAGTTGAATTATTTGTTTTCTTTTGGAATTTTTGGGAGCTACGAGCTCGATTATCCAGATTTTACGCCGACGAAGCCCTGGAAAGCATAGTCCGGAAGGGGGAGAGTGGTGGATTGGACCTGAAGGGACCAAAACCAAGAAAAAAAGTAGAGAGAGAGAGAGAAACGTATGCTCGTCTCTGTACGGTTGTAGCCACTTCAAACACGAATATATGCGTACATACTGTCGAAAGCTTGTCGAATCTCGGTCTCTCGTTGTTTTACCGACCAATGTGCAAAGTGCCTTCCCATATAACGTTTTTTGCCGGCCATGTATATTTAATTTACTGGCATTGCCAACAACCTTTAATGGCAAGGCATTGGCAAAAAGGTATCAAAAAGACGCCAAAGTGGGCAATTGGCCGTTATTATTCCACGTGTTGCAGATAAAGTGATGGCATCCGTCATTAATAAGTTATTGGCAAAAAAATGTGTTTAAGATGATGGCATCCATCATTAATAAGTTATTGGCAAAAAGATAACAAAAAGACACGAAAGTGGGCAAATGCAGATACTTCCAAGCAGCAAGCTGACGTCTTATTGACGAAAATTGTCGCATATACTTTTTTAAAAGCTAAAAGGATGCGATATTTTATTTGAAAATTAAAATAGGAAAAAACTCCTTACTGCATGCAATTTCCTTGCAATGCAAAGTACCATTTCTCGGAACACTGTCAAACTTGGAGATGCAGATTTTTACACTAGCCGAAGATATTTCTTTCAAAGCTAAGTGAGATCACCTACGGCAGACCGCTCTCCAATTATTTTTGTCTAATGTGTACGGTTTAGACGATAAAAAGCGAAGATATTTCAGAAACGTAGTAGTTTATTGTCCATTACGCCATCTATCGGTATGTCAAAAAAACTATTAAATATATATAATATTTTTTATTAACACGTCTTTAAAACTTTTAATAAAGTTTTAAACAAAATGTTTACAGCTCCTAACAGTCTAATTGAATATCTTGCCTTCTCGACTAGCCATCACCAATTAATCACACACTACACTTATTAGGTAATGAATACATTTAATTATGTCTATTTAAAAAATCTTTTCTTTAAAAAAGAAACTAAAAAGCTAGAAAACCACGTAGAAAACAAATGCACAAAGCGGTCACCTTCGGTCGAAATTAACGTAGCTAATTTTACCATCATTTTATTTTTATTCGCTCCAAAATACATAAAAAAACATTTTGTTTGACCTAATTTTTATTTGCATGATTTTTAACAATAAAATGTTATAAAAAGGCCATTTCCTTTAAATTATGTAAAAAAACATAAAATAATGTTGTTTAGATGCCATTATAAATAAAACAGATTAAAAAAATTGCTTTAATGTTAGTTAAATACCAATGTTAATAATATGGTTTAAAAAGTATGAATATGCGTTGAAGGTTTGCCTTCAAAAATCCAATATTTATTTGCCTGCAACAAAAAAGTTTGCTTTATTTAATCAGGATTGGTATGACGCCATTTTTGTATGCTTGCCGGCAATTCGCCTGCATGTAAAATTTATTGGCAATTAAGTGTTTATTTAGGGTTGAGTTTTTAATGCGTATAAGATGTTGGCATAGTATTGCCACCAATTGCCAATGCTTTACCATCAATGCCAATATGAAAAATGTACATTGCCGGCAAATAGTGTTTGCTGGGTTATTCTTTATAAAAAAAATTAAAAATACGAAGGAAAACACGGTGGCCAAAATTTACCAAAAACTTTTTAAAAAAATGAATTAGAGAATAACACACTACAGTAACTTTATCCCCAAGATAAAGATTTAAAAAATAGCTTGTTTTTTAACAGTCTTGGAAAAAAATCCCCACGGTTTTTCGTTTAAATATTTATTAAAAATAATAATTCTAGTCAAGTTATGATGTGCGCTAAATGTGTATGAAAACTTGTATTTTTGTAAAAATTAACATGTATTTCCATTATGTCCATCAAGATAGGAAAACTGCTCTCCGTTGAATTATTCATGCGTGGTCGAATGTTTCCCTAGCCGGAAATGTTGGAAAATTTATATGGACAATAAAAATGTGTTTCGCTATAAACGTACACAGAAAATACACGTTTTTAAATGTAATCTAAAGTTTGAGCCGTAAATATAAAGTTTTTGTTTAAAAATAAATTATGTCTTTGTATACTAAACAGATAAAGAAATCTAATAGTCAAGGATCCGAATAGGAGCCGACATTCACCCTAAAAAAATTACAGTCAAGGCCCCAATTAAAAACATCATGACAATACAAATAATATTGTGACGTAGGATTTTGTAATACACATATTGTGACGTATAAAATTTTTGGAATTACATATAAGGGCTTACTTTTACGTCACTTGGGGCAAATGTACCATATGGAACTATCTTCTTGGGACAATGAGACCGGTGGACCATCACAACTAACTTTGCATTAAAAACCAACTTAACTTATTTGATTAACTTAAATTAGTACGGGCGTATCCCTAGGGATAGCCCGTACGGGGCTTAACTCAAACTTTAACTCTTTACTTGACTTTTGCTAACTACTTCTCTGATAAAACAATCAATCCCCTTCTTAAAATTTGGTTCTCTTTAAATATTAAATTTTTCAGTATTTGTTTTGCATTTCTAGGCTACTCGCTTGTTTAATGTTTTTGTTTTATTATTATAAGAGTAACCTAGAAAATTGTTTGATTCATACTTTTTAAACCTTGACACTTCACGTATTGTTTTATGTACCAAATTTCCCAATGTTAAGTACTTAACCCAATTATATTTAAATTTCCCAAAAATGTATACTTTTTTATACTAGGTGTTCACATATGCCCCTTCCCTGAAAGCGTTGGACCCACAACGCTATTAGAAATCAGACAAATTTTCTTTAAACCTTTAAAAAAATTAGCAATATTATCGAAAAACGATAGTTCCATATAGCTTACAAAAATTTAAAAATCTAACAATATTTTACCTATTATGTAAATTACCGTAAATAACCTTAACTTTTCGAAGTTTTTAAAAATATGAAAAAAGTTTTATCTAAAATTTTTCAATAAATGTAAAGAAAAAAATGAACAAATAGCCTTTAATCAAAAAAATAATTAATTGACTTGACTATTTTTCTGAAAAATAAAAGATTTGTCATTGATCATAAGAAAAAAGTTAAATTTTTCCCATTGTGAACTGTATAATTTCTAAATTTGGGATTTTCTCCAAGTAGTTTTATTTAAATGTAGTTGTAACGGTTAAGATTATTTTTTAGACAAAAAATGACCTAATTATTGTTACTCATAAATTGTAATTTTTTTATTAATCTTTAAGTTTACTAGATATTTATGTACTATACAAACAGCTAAATAAGCAAAAAAGTTTGTGTTATTTAAAACTGACCAGTCCTGTAACAATAAAAGTGAACTTGGCCTTGTCTCGTCAGCAAAACGTTGAACCATTAAAAAAGTAATTCAATGATTTATTTAATATACCAGTGGGAAAGAAAATAATTAACTATGTTTTACATGTACTATTAATTAGGTAACTTTTTTCTATTTCATCTTTTGCTCTTTTTTAAATTTATTGGATAGTTTAAAAACAAAAAATATCTCTTACATAAAAGAAAATCAATTTTTCTTTTTTTATATTTATACTTAAAAATTAACCTAATATTCCACATTCTTCTTATACTAGCCTTTATAAAAAAAATTTGCGTCCACCTTGCTTGCCTGTCCATGTCCCTGATGGTGCGTTCCATTGGCCATTTGTCCCGTACTTCTTCTCCACATACCATTGTCTGCCTTTCATTCCCATTTTCTTCTTCCACATCAGGTTACTGCAACTTCATGCCAATTTCCCCATATCCTGAGCTTTCTCAAGGCCGCTAGATAGTCTTGTACCCCACCATTCAAGACCATACTTCAGAGCTCTTCCCCATACTAGAGCTGCGGCTTCCAGTGCTAATGCAGCCTCATGCTGCTTCTGAACTCCGTCTTCACGACGTACCATACAACTTCGACACAAATAAATATATTTCCATATTCTTCTTTATCACCTCTGGCTAACACCATTTAGCCATATTTGAAAACTGAAGATATACCTTATCTTCCTTTTTCTTGTAGCTACGCTGCTACCTCCTTGCAGCTACGCTACGCAACATATTTTTTCCCCATTTTCGTCCTTTCACACACATTTCTTCTCCGGGGAACGGGACGCCTTTACCATATATATGGTATTTTCTTCCACAAATAAACTGAGGGGTAGGAAGGGCGTACTATAAGCGACTTTTCCTATCGCTTCACAAAGGGCACTGGAACTGGGGCGGGCACAGCTTACCATAACCGACGTTTCACAAAGGTCACTGGGAACGGGGGCACCTCCACCATATGTGACGTAGGCATTTTGAAATATACATCACTTGACGTCACTGGGCAATGTGTACCATATGGAACTATCTATTGGGACAATGAGACCGGTGGACCATCACAACTAACTTTGCATTAAAAACCAACTTAACTTATTTGATTAACTTAAATTAGTACGGGCGTATCCCTAGGGATAGCCCGTACGGGGCTTAACTCAAACTTTAACTCTTTACTTGACTTTTGCTAACTACTTCTCTGATAAAACAATCAATCCCCTTCTTAAAATTTGGTTCTCTTTAAATATTAAATTTTTCAGTATTTGTTTTGCATTTCTAGGCTACTCGCTTGTTTAATGTTTTTGTTTTATTATTATAAGAGTAACCTAGAAAATTGTTTGATTCATACTTTTTAAACCTTGACACTTCACGTATTGTTTTATGTACCAAATTTCCCAATGTTAAGTACTTAACCCAATTATATTTAAATTTCCCAAAAATGTATACTTTTTTATACTAGGTGTTCACAATATATAGGGCCACTTTACGTCACTGGGCAAATATACCATATGGAACTATCTTCTTGGGACCATGAGACCGGTGGACCATCAAAACAAACTTTCCATTTTTCAAAAACCAACTTAACTTATTTGACTAACTTAATTTAGTACGGGCATACCCCCGCTAGGAGTAGCCCGTACGGGGGCGTAACTAAAACTTTAACTTTATACTTGTCTTCACTTTTACCACCTACTTCTTATCTGATAAATCAATCCCTTTTAATTTCTTTCTCTCTTCTTTAAATATCAAATTTTCCAGTGTTTGTTTTGCATTTCTACGGTACCCAGTTTGTTTAATGTTTTTATTTTATTATTATAAAAGTAACCTAGAAAATTGTTTAATTTATACTTTTAAGACCTTGACACCTCACGTATATTTTTATGTAGCAAATTTCCCAATGTTAAGTAAACTAATTAAAAGGTATACTTATTTTAAAATTCCCAAAATGTGTACTTTTTTATACTAGGTGTTTACAATATATCGGCATTTTTCTTTGATTTTATAAATAAAGCTATGGCATACGCGATATAATCTACTGCAAATTTTTATTCAAACGTGATTTATTTTATAATTTATTTATTTTTCGTACCTACTACTTTTATTATTTTTATACTTATAGGTGACTAAGCAATGGTCACCTTGGCTGAAGAGTCATATTTAGAAAACACGGTTGTCAAAAACACTTTCGCAAGATCTTAACTTAATATTGGATTGGGGCGCCAGAAATCTCGTCCATATTAATGCATCCAAAACACAATCATGTTCCTTGTCGCGAAAAGAGTTATTAAATACTCATCCTCTACTTATGAGCGGCCAAGTTTTACAGAGCAAAGACACCTTCAATCTTGTGGGCGTCACATTTGAAAGTAACCTTACTGGCATAAACACTTTGTATCTATAGCTACGGCAGCTTTAAAAAAGCTTGGATTTCTTTTTCGAGCCAAAAAGTATTTTTCCGCTTCTAATTTATACAATTTATATGTGTCCCAAATCCGACCTCTCTTGGAATATTGTTCTCATATCTGGGGCGTCCTCCACAACCCTAAGCATTCTTGATTCTATTCAAAGAAGAGCTATTCGTCTCATTAATGATCCTTTACTTACAGAAAGGCTTCCCTCTCTTGTCCAGCGTCGGGCTGGGGGATTTATCGCTTTTTATAGGTACTTCCATGGCTTCTGCTCTGAAGAATTGTCCAGTGTATCTCCTCCACTCACGGTTCCCAACAGAGAAACTCATGGTTCCGCGCGTATGCATCCCTATACGGTCCAACTGGACAGGCCCAGAATTTCCGTTTATACTAAATAAGAAATGACGTGGCTATAGTAAAAATAGTGGAGTCTAAAAATAAAGTTAAAAGAAACTTTGTAGTAACCAACGATGAAGGCTCAGTTCCTTATGTCAGATTTCTACAGGAATATATTAAGCTGAGACCAAGGAATGCTCTAGATGAGCGCTTATTGTATCGTTATGAAAGAGGTAAATGTGTTAATCAAGTAATTGGAAAGCACACTATTTCAAATGTACCTAAAGAAATTGCGAAGTTTTTGAAGCTTGAAGACATCAGTAAATACACTGGCTATTCTTTTAGAAGAACGTCAACTACGTTCCTTGCCAATGCTTCGGATGTCGATATTTTGGACTTAAAAAGGCATGGAGGTTGGAAGTCTTCTTCTGTTGCGGAGGGATATATTGCTGAATCCTATAGTAATAAGGTGGAAATTTCAAAGAAGATTTTACACGAAATTCCTACCAATATTTCCTCTAATGAAGTAACAGTGAAAAATATGAATATTAACGTAGTTAAAGGTGATAACGATACCCCAACAACAAATTTAAAAACTGTTAATTCAAGTATTATTCCTCCAATTTCTTTTGCTAATTGCTCAAATTGCACAATTACTTTTAATGTCAATACCTAACCTAGTTTTTAAAAATATTTTGTCATAAATTAGTTACTTTTTATAAATAAATCCTAATATTTCCCACAAGCATATTTTCTTTTTTTTACTCTTACTTTTTGTTCAGGCGCTGAAAATATTACTTTCGTAGCTAGCAACGCTTAGCAACCAGGTAACACGAAGGTTCTCTTTCGTTATCATTCGCGTTGCTAGGACCACAAAGTTTTCTTATTTATACAGTAGTAGAAAATAGTATATTACATTACAAGTGTGGAAAATGACTAATTTCACACGAGTGGGAATATTGTAGCTGAGGCTAGCGAGTGCGACCCACGAGTGTAAGAAAGTCATTTTCACACGAGTACTGTACACTATTTTTCCTACGACCACAAATTATTCACCAAAAATAAATAAATTAAAGTTTGTCTGTTCAGAAAAATAAAAACAATTGAGAACTTTGCAACACTAGGGTGATATTTACTTTGCAACACTAGTGTGATATATACTTTTCCTCACTGCTATATAATACTGTTTTGACAATATTTTTACATCGAAAATCACCTACCTAGAAGCATTATATAACTTTTATCATTTTGGAATTTAAAAAGGCCCTCACTTAATAAAAATTGTATGGTTTTGTTAGGTAATAACGCTAATAGTTTAATACGGTTTTCTGCTATTATAAGGGTTTTTTAAATATTATGGATTCTTACATATTTTAAACACTCTTCTAAATAAAACGTAAGTGGTGCATATCCAAAATATTCCGTATTTTAAAAAATATCAGTAAATAAACTTACGGGACCGGGGAGTGAAATGGGGTGCTGGGTGGGGTAAAATTGGTAAAACGAGTTAATGAAACTGAACATCACATGTAAAATTAAGTAAAAATTACATTTTTTCCTCATATTTTTGAGAAAAAATATAAAAATATGAAAATTGTAAATGCATAACCTAAAGTCCTTAAAGTAAGGAAAAACGACTACCAAACGTCAGTTACCATGCAAAATATGGAAAGCATTTGGCAACGTGGGAAGGGTCTGATTCTATTTATGAATGGATAAAAGAAAGTGGATTCATAAAGTGTGTATTAGCCTTAGGTTTAATTAGGGATTAAAAAAAAGATTTAACTAGTTGTTTGAGTACACGAAGAAAGAGAGGAAGGAATTTGATCTATAGGCTTTTTTCTCTGGCACTTTAGGTCGAACGGTCAAGCGGCTAGGCTGCCTCTATAAAGTACGTGCTCAAAGGTAGAAGGGAGATTTTAAATTTGATCTACTTACCTGACAACACTGTGCCAGTCAGTGAAAGTTGTTTTTGTGGATATGTCTATTTTTGTTTATGTTTTTATTTTTTCGTAAATTTTAATAAATATAAAATAAGATGATTTTCGCTAATTTGGGTTCTACCGTTTAAGGTAAATAAAAAGTTTTTTTACTGTCACTACAATAAATATGTCACTTGCAAAACCAATAGCAGTTTTTAGAATGACATCATAATATGTATCACACCAGTGTTGTAAAGTACTTTGCAACACTAGTGCTGTATCAAGTACTTTGCAACACTAGTGTGATATAACGCATTTTCTATGCATGAAATCAGTGTGCTATTTGCTATTTTCACAAGTAGGTCGTTGGGAAAAGTACTTAATCTTTATGATACCGATCAGAAAAACGAATTTTTTTTTAACGGTCGTGAGATCGTGAAAAAAAGTAATAAATGTCAGTAGTTTTAACTTAAGTAATATTATGGTAATTATAATATTGAAAAATTAAATTTCTGCATGATTTATTACATTTTCGGCCACTTTTTAATATTAAAATCTCGAGGCAATAAATCCTTTTGGTAACCTTAAAACAAAGAATATGTGAATAATGTGTAGAGCCCGGAAAATTTATGGGCTATTGGAAAACACCAAGAAAATCGATTAACTTTAACTTCGCGTTTTTAACCCAGTTTTACTTTTAGAAACTTCTTTCTTTGCGATATCTAGAATAATATGGCAAATGAAACGTTTCAAAGACCAATTTTCAAGGATTTCATTTATTTCAATTTGAAATTGCTTTAGTTAGGGTTTTTAATGTTTAATAGCGTAATGGGTAGCATGGAAATAAAAACAGAAGTAGGTTTAAACTTTTTTTTGCATAATATTTTTCTATGCTTAAATGTTTTAGGTTAAAGTCCACAAACTTATTACCTACTTAATACCGTTTTCTCATAGAGGTAATTTTAAAAGAAAAGCTTAAATAAAAATATGACATACAGGTATAGAAGGAACAGTTTAAAAATGTACATTCGGTGCTCTTTGATAAGAAAAAAATCACAAAAAAGTTTAAAGCAAATAAATCGGCAAGCTTGTCTTTGCGGCCGCCTTTGCTATATTTCTTTTATGATATGCCGGTTAATGCAGCTGGTCATTGCACTATGGGATAGAAATTTTTTTTTGGTCAAAATTCTGAAACTTTCCAATCTAACTTAAAATGAGGTGCCTTTTACTGGAAAAATATTTTAAAAAAATTATAGATTATTACAAATGCCTTTTGGAAACCTAAAACGTATTATATGTTATTATAAACTTACACCCCCTTAACATTATTATTTTTTATTGTACAAAATAAACTAAAATGTCAGCTTGTTTGGTTAATTCGGTAGTATTTTAATCAGTAATCCAATGGTTATTATCTCATATGATATACAGGGTACGACAATAGATATGATTTTTTAAATGGAATACCCTGAATATTCACCACCAAAAAAATCTTTTAAAATGCTCTAAAAAATATTACATTTGATGTGTCTATCTCAATTAGTTTCGGAAATATGACCATCCAAATCTGAAAAATAATTTTAAAATATTCTTAGAAGCGTAATAGAGATACATCTTCCCAACTTTCTTTATTTTTTAACGTATAAAATAAATAAAAAAAACCCGTTTTGTTGGGTAGATTCTGTAGAATCCATATCTTTCATAAGAATGCTTTTATCTTTCAGGATATACAGTGTAGAACAAAACACATTAATTTTTAAAATGGAAAACCTTAAATTATAAAAAAATCTTGTATCTGTCCTAACACTCAGAAGTAGCAAAAAGTAGGAAGGCAATTGTAAGTACAAAAACTGATAAAGAAAAAGGTAAAAAAATCTTTGACAAAAGTAGCGAGACTTCGTGAGACTGCATCGGAAACACAACAATAGCTCTTGTTATTTAAACTCTTTTACTTTTTTTATTAAATAGGGCTAATAATAAACTAAATAGATTAAATGTTGTATATTTATGTTTACTTAAAATACATTTTCAAGTTTTTTATTACCCCAATAGAAGTCGTCATATCCTTTTATAATTTTGCGTACATGTAGTTTGGAGTATCTACTTTGAAATACACAGCATGAGCCCTTAATATTTCAAAGTTGCTTTTTGGCCAAAATAATGGATTTCTATCCCATAGTGTATCAGCGCGTCGCTGTAAAGGGTGGCGGCGCCTTTGTATAAAATAGTCCGATTGCAGGCGGCCTTTTTTATGTTTTTTGTATTATTTTTTGATTGAAATGGTCATATTTCCGAAACTATAAAAGATAGAAATATCAAATGTGGTATTTTTGTAGAGCTCCTTAAAATACCTTTCTCATGGTAGGATAATATACAAGGTGTCCCATTAAAAAAAAAGTAAGTTATGTCACTATATAACTAACCAGAACTAACCAGACCTTTTTAATGGTAGTATAATAGACAGGGTGTCCCATGTAAAAAAAAGTAAGTTATGTCAATATATTCTGTTAATAGTATAGTTTTGTGTAATCTTCATAACAAAAAAAAACTTGATATTTCTTTGTATAAGTTGGTTTTTGGATCTTTTTAACACGCTTTTATTAACTTGGGTTGTCACTATCTATCTATGTAACGGAATCTTTGAGCCTAATTTTTACCAACTTCCAGCGATTCAATTTTTTGAAACTTTGCACACGTATCAAGGACCGATGACAATGCAATAACTTAAAAACAGTATCCCGTTAAGCTCCAGCATTTTCCAGGAAAACCAGAAAAGTGAAAAATCGTACGTTCTGGCGGAGGCGCCAGATTAGACAATTGAATAATCGAACTTGACAACATTTGCCGACGGGTTGGGGACCGGGATAAGGTTGCAACACCTTAGTTAAACAAGCGTGCGTCCACCCATAGGACGCAACCCCTCGGCAAACGACAGGAAGACCGTGGGGTTAACAAGAACCCCCTTTAAACGGGTACAAACCCCGTTACATGCAGACCAACCTGAAACTTGTTCGGAGTAGTTGCGTTATGAAACCCCATGCAACAGTGAAGCTTTAAATGAAATGATTAGATTACGAAATAGTTAGTGAAACATTTCAATATCACATGACCGCAGAAAACTAATTGATATATCGACTAAAAAATGAAAAATCAAGAATTGTGTGCAAAAAAAAGAAGGAGGAATACTGTGAACTGGTTAGTTCTGGTTAGTTTTCAATTTCTTTGAAACTTAGCACACGCATCAAGGACCGATGACAATGAGATTTTAGGACCGCCATCGCCAGGATAAATAAATTCCTTAATAATCGTTTTTAATTATGGCGAATGCGCAAGGGCAATTGATGCATAACTTGCTGCGTTTTTTTAATTGACTTTTTCAATTTTATAATAAAAGGTGTAAAATACATAGAAATACGGAGTTCTAAAAGGTGAAAATTATGTGGCCACTTTAGTTTTAAATCAAGAATGCATGGCGAAGAAATTTTTAGTGAATAAACTGGAGCATTTATTTTAAAAAACTAATTGATAAAAATAAATAATAGTTTAAAAAACTAAAAAACACGCTTTTATATGCAACCGAACTAAAAATTAGAAAATAATTTTTCATTACAAAGAGTTTGTCAGTCACTTCAGAGTAAAAGCGTGGGGTGCATTTTACTATTTTTTCATAACTTTTCCCTCATAGATATTTGCAAATAGAAAAATTATAACATTTAATATATTAAGCACCCCACGCTTTTTACTCTGAAGTGACTGACAAACTCTTTGTAATGAAAAATTATTTTCTAATTTTTAGTTCGGTTGCATATAAAAGCGTGTTTTTTAGTTTTTAAACTATTATTTATTTTTAAGTTAAGAAATAAAAATTCCATGTATACCCTATATTTCTACATCCACTAATTAATAATAAAGTAACGGGTCTTTGTCAGCACGTCAAGATATAACTGAAAACCCTCTTTTAAATTTATAAAATTTCCTTGGAACACGAAACAATTTCAGCACGATCTTTACAGACACACAATAGTCCGGTCAAATTAGACCTAAACATGAGGGTGAAGTTACTAAAATTCTTATCCAGCTGAAAATAAATAAAATTGTTAAAATCATATCTAAAAATAAAAATTTTAAAACTCCCCATCATTCCGACCGGTGGGAAAAAATTGACTTTGGGTCAAAGGTAAAAAAAAATGGGTTTTTGCGAATCTTTCCAAAACGGTAAGTTTTATCGCAAAATTACCCAATACAAAAATTGTAGATAATAAAATTATCTACAAAAAGGTATTTTTTTCCCTAGATACGACCGTTTTTAAGATATAACGGGGCAAAGAGTTGCAATTGTCATAATATGCATAAGCACGCCACGTACACAGGGTTATTCATGGTAAATGTCCTATTAAAGGATTTCGGAAACTACTAAAGATAACCGAGTGCCAATGAACCTTTGTTTATAGATTGAAACCTTTGTATTGTAAGTAACTTAATATTGAATATTTCATTATTTTATTTCTTTTAAAGTAATAATAACTTTTATTATATTGTGTAAGAGCAAAATAGTTCTTCATAATGGATAAAAGTTTTAATTTTCTTAAAATGTTAAATAAACATTTTAATTATATTCTGGAGAAAAGCCAAATAATATTTTGTTTAAATTTAATCTCCCAGAAAACAAATAAAACATAAAATACTGATCTTTATATGGCAATTACATTATTTTTTGGAACTCCAATTGTGATGAAATTTGATACGAGGGTTTTTGGGGCGATAATCACGAATCTGAAAGAATTTTTGGCGGAAACGTTTCGTTCTCGAGATATCCATTGTCAAAGTTGAATTTTAAACTAATCCGGTTTCACTGTATTTCTCCTTTTTTGCACACAATTCTTGATTCAAAGCTAAAGTGGCATACAATATTTGATTTTCTCACGTTTTCAGTCGCAGCAAGCTATGACGTCACCGTGTAAACATGGCTGCCGCATTTTTAAATTGAATTTTCGCAATTTTATTAATAAAAGATATAAAAGACATAGAAAAATGTGGTTTTAAAAGGTAAATTTCAAATATTATATGCCACTTTAGCTTTAAAGTATGAATTGTGTACAAAAAGAAGGAGGAGTACAGTGAAAATAGGATTAGTTTAAAATTCAACTTTGATGATGGATATCTCGGAAACGAAACGTTTCCGCCAAAAAATCTTACAGATTCGTGATTAGCGCCCCAAGAAACCCCGTATACCAAATTTTATCAAAATCGTAGTTACCAGTAAATTACCATAAATTTTGTTATACCGAAAGTGAATACCAACTTGCTTGTTTTAAATGGAACACCCTATATATTATAACATTTTTGGATTACCAGATTCTAAGCATATTTTATATATCATCTCCTATACCTAAGTTTAAGCGTTTTTGACATATTTAAATTTATTTGTCAAAAATGACGTTTGGGACTCACAAATAATTGTCAATTTTTCCTATTAAAATTCCTTATTACCTAATTTGGTATAAAATTTTTGTTTAACAGGACCCAATCCAACTAAGTTTTTATAAAAATTAAAAATATGTTAATACAGGGTGGTTAAAAAATAAGATTAAAAATTAAATTGAGAAAAATTGCCAAAAATCTTTTTTATTATTGAAAACCCTCACATTTTGTATTTTTATTTAATTGAGCGATAAAAATAAGGGTAAGCTTGTAAAAGGCGTTAGGTATACTACCTCCGAGGTGGCGATGGCGGCGTGAAACGTGTGCCTCTATTGACGCTTGCAGCTCTTTGTCTCGTTATATCTCAGAAACGGTCATATTTAGGGAAAAAATATAAATACCTTTTTTGTAGATAATTTTATGGTCTACAATTTTTGTTTACGGTAATTTTGCAATAAAATCTACCGTTTTCGAGAAATTCGCGAAAAACCCATTTTTTACCTTTGACCTCGAGTCAATTTTTTTCCACAGGTCGGAATGATGGGGAGTCTTAAAATTTTGTTTTTAGATACTTTTTAAATAATTTCATTTATTTATTCTGGATAGAAATTTTGGTAACTTCAAATGTCTAAATTGACCGGACTACAATTCTAAAATAATTTAAACCTGTTTAAGACCCAATTTACTAAATTAAAAAACTTTTAGGGAGAAATCTACACTCAACCAGAAGCGCGATATCACCCAGGTGAAGGTGAAGTACAGGGAAATTGATTAAAAGTAAAGAAGCGACATTTTCTTTCGTAATTTAATTAGTAAATTGTATTCGAGACGTGGTTGATTAAAATTTGACTGAAAATTTTATAAATTTACTATCATGGCAGAATCGCTGGGAATTCATGTGGAACTTCTCAAAATTGCGATTACTTCTTTTGAATTTATTAGCTTTGTTCGCGGGTTCGATTCTGAACCGGTTCTGGGACTATTCGCATGCGCAGTGAAAAAGCAGCGTTCGCGGTTAGTAAAATCCTGAATTTTTAGAAACAGTTCTGTGTTCGCGGGTTACAATGGAATCAGTTCGTTACCGGTTCGTAACCTGATTAGCAGTCCTGGGATTTTGTTGGAACTAAAAGTTCAGTTCGGAATTTCATGAGCATTGTCGACGTGAACAGCTGTTTTCTGTTTTTGTGGTACAGAAATAAGCCGTTGTATTACATTATGTGTTTCTGCCACTTTTTATGCGAATAATATACCTGTTGAATATTTTTTTATTATTTTTGGGATTCTGAGCGTATATAAACAAAGAATTTTTAATTGTATTCCGTATGAATGTATGTATGCAATAAAATAAATAAAGATTTAATTAAAAAATATAGACAATATTACAAGATTTTACCATTTCTTGTTAATTGAATTTTATCTTTAGTTAAATACACATACTCTTGTTAAAAACGAGAGGAGGCAGGGAATCCTCGTCTTCCGCCGAGAGACCTTGAGTGGCTTTCGACGGTATAACAATTTACCTTTTTGTTTGAATTAATTTTTTTTGTGTAATATCCAATTTAACCATGAAAAATCCTAATCAAAAGCTAGGTTAGAATACATCCTCAGCTGTATAGAAAATCGTTCGCGGTAAATAAAAATTCCGAACTAATAAATAACTAAACATGCGCTTTAAAACAATTCTAAACCAGTTAGGTTCTGGTTCAGAATCAGTTCATTACTGGACCCGCGAACAAAGGCTATTATGTTTAGGTTCAAAATCGATACGTATGTCTGTGGTTTTTGAGATAAATTTTTATGGGTTTAACGAATATTGTGGGGTTCGTAGGGTTTGTCGTGATTAAAAAACAAACTACGAAAATTATAATGCGCTGGTTATTTAATTAAGTGACTAATATTAACAAACTTATGTGACAATAAAAACTTAGAATATTTTCGAAACTTTACAAAAGAAAAAGAAAATTAATTGTTCCTATTTGAGTTCTATTCTATTCTATTGTTTTTCTTGGTTTTGGTCCCTTCAGGTTCAATCCACCAGCTCTCCCCCTTCCGGACTATGCTTTCCAGGGCTTCGTCAGCGGGAAATCTGGATAATCGAGCTTGTAGCTCCCAGAAATTCCAAAAAGAAAACAAGTAATTCTACAATCGATGCAATTCATAAACTGTCGACTGTCAAACAAGCATCTAACTAGCAAACGGGTTAACCAAAAATCTAATTTTTTTACCATGGACGTAGATTTGCATGCTCTTCAATAAATTTCAATAGAATTTTTCTCTAAAATAATTAGGGGAGCCAATAATTGAGCCCATTAAAAATTACATGGCATTTCCTATGTCCCGCCCGGCAATGCATCACCCGGTATACTTTTTTGTTAATAAATTCTTACACCCGTATGTTTTGGCACAAAACGGTAATATTCCAGCAATTAAAGGAAGCCATAGACGTTATAAAACGCTAATACACGTAATCCGTCATCGAGATAAAAACATTGGCGTTGTAAGCGCAGACGGCGAGACTTGTTGGCTTCAGGCCAGAAGCCATCCCGAAGATATTTTGGCCTTAGAAGCGCCTATTTGGCCTTAAAACGGCCCCGTGTGCCGCTCTCATTTTAAATAAATGGGAATATTAAAGCCGTATATTGTTGGAATGCATGCCAGCGCTTTTGTACTATAGGTACGGTTGCATACCAATATGAGGCTTTTTTTTGGAGCTGGATGTTTTTAAAGGGCATAACGTAAAGGTGTGGTCGTTGAAATAAGTGTTATTAAGGTAAAATATATTTTCCTACGACCACTTGCAAAGTACTTTACAACACTCGTGTGATACATATTATGATGTCATTCTAAAAACTGCTATTGGTTTTGCAAGTGACATATTTATTGTAGTGACAGTAAAAAAACTTTTTATTTACCTTAAACGGTAGAACCCAAATTAGCGAAAATCATCTTATTTTATATTAATTAAAATTTACGAAAAAATAAAAACATAAACAAAAATAGACATAACCACAAAAACAACTTTCACTGACTGGCACAGTGTTGTCAGGTAAGTAGGTCAAATCAAAAATCTCCCTTCTACCTTTGAGCACGTACTCGATAGAGGCAGCCTTGCCGCTTGACCATTCGACCTAAAGCGCCAGAGAAAAATAGATCAAATTCCTTCCTCTCTTTCTTCGTGTACTCAAACAACTAGTTAAATCTTTTTTTAATCCCTAATTAAACTTAAGGCTAATACACACTTTATGAATCCACTTTCTTTTATCCATTCATAAATAGAATCAGACCCTTCCGACGTTGCCAAATGCTTTCCATATTTTTGCATGGTAACTGACGTTTGGTAGTCGTTTTTCCTTACTTTTAGGACTTTAGGTTATGCATTTACAATTTTCATATTTTTTTATATTTTTTCTTAAAAATATGAGGAAAAACTGTTATTTTTACTTAATTTTATATGTGATGTTTAGTTTCATTAACTCGTTTTACCAATTTTACCCCACCCAGCACCCCTTTTCACTCCCCGGTCCCGTAAGTCTATTTACTGATATTTTTTAAAAAACGGAATATTTTGGATATGCACCACTTACGTTTTATTTAGAAGAGTGTCTTAAATATGTAAGAATCGATAATTTTTAAAAAACACTTATAATAGCAGAAAACCGTATTAAACTATTAGCGTTATTACCTAACAAAACCATACAATTTTTATTAAGTGAGGGCCTTTTTAAATTCCAAAATGATAAAAGTTATATAATGCTTCTAAGTAGGTGATTTTCGATGTAAAAATATTGTCAAAACAGTATAATATAGCAGTGAGGAAAAGTATATATCACACTAGTGTTGCAAAGTAAATATCACCCTAGTGTTGCAAAGTTCTCAATTGTTTTTTATTTTTTCTGAACAGACAAACTTTAATTTATTTATTTTTTGGTGAATAATTTGTGGTCCTAGGAAAAATAGTGTACAGTACTCGTGTGAAAATGACTTTCTTACACTCGTGGGTTTGTCGCACTCGGCTGACGCCTCGTGCTACAATATTCCCACTCGTGTGAAATTAGTCATTTTCCACACTTGTAATGTAATATACTATTCTATATTCACCCAAAGAAAAGTTTAAGGAAACAGAAACCAGTGGCGGCTATTCAGATGTAGTAAGTGAAGTGCCACTTCACCAAAAATAAATAATAAAACATAAAAAACATATTACTATTATTCAATTCATTTTTCTCATTTCTATTCCTTATTTGTAAAATTTTCCATGGAACATCTAGTAGATAAATTAACCGCTCGCGCGAGTCGCTTTCCTCCGGTTTCAGCAACGCGACATCACATTCCGCGATCAGCAGGTGTATTGCAAATATAAAACGGATTGAAGTTTACACCTTATGCGGGGTTTTGTTTACGCTTTGACGCTGCGTTGCCATGACAACGTTATACTTGCCGGCGGCCAGAATCGCGGGTGATAGTATCAGGTGTATTGCTTGGTAAATCGCTAGCCTTAAAAAGATAGTATAGGTTTTGGTCGTTTCGTTGGTTTTCACATATTATTTCGATTGTTTCTGTTTGAGTGTTATTCGCGGCAGTGATTTTTCACAGGAAGAAATTAAAGGACAGTACAGAGCACTTCTCTATGAAATATTAGATCATATTTTAATGAAAATGGAAGTAAGATTCGAAGATTGTTACAAACTAAAATTTATTGGTCTTGCTGATACTTGCAAAGTTTGGCCAGTATAACCAAACTTTTTCCATTGATTCTTTTCAAAATTTATTGGAGATATATGCCGAATCATTTCCAAAAATCAGAAGCTCAAAAATACACTCTACCTAATATTTGCTGATGAAAGTTATAGAAATATTTCATTGCAGCAGTTAGTGAAACAAGTTGGCGCAAATAAAGACATTTTTACCGAGGCGTATAAACTTTTTCGCTAATTTTAACGATACCGTCGATAAGCATGTTAGTGGAACGGAGTTTTTCTTGTCTTAAGCGTTTAAAAACTTTCTTAAGAAACACTATATCCCAAGATAGACTTTTATCTTTGGCCAATATTTAAATTCAAAAGGAGCTTCTACAGGAACTGATAAAAACTCAAACCATTTTATGAAGATATAATTGATAAATTTGCTGCATTAAAAGATAGAAGGATTGATTTGGTGTATAAAATTTAGGTAAGTTTAGATATTAAGACTTTTTACCTAGACTTTTAATAGTTTAATATTTTCAATGCGCTTTTTTCCCTTCCTGCACTACACCTGTTTTTAAACCCGCGAGCCGCCACTGGCATAACGTAAAGGTATGGTCGTTGAAATAAGTGTTATTAAGGTAAAATATATTTCTATGTTCACTCATAGAAAAGTTTAAGGATACAGAAACAGTGGAAAAATATGTGTTTTGCTGTATCATCAAGTGTTTATTTGTTAATTGTAGTTATTAGAAAAACAAGGTAATTTTTAAGTTGGTATTTTCCTTTTAACACTATACCGGGTGATGCATCGCATTGCGGGACATAGGAAATCCCATGAAATTTTTAATGGGGTCAATTATTGGCTCCCCTAATTATTTTAGAGAAAAATTCTATTAAAGTTTATTAAAGAGCATGCAAATCTACGTACATGGTAAACACTTTAGATTTTTCGGTTAACCCGTTTGCTAGTTAGATGCTAATATATTTTTAAAAATTGTTACATTATTATCGCCTCATATTTATGAACAACAATAAAAATACCAGTTAGCGTGACATAACGTTGTCATTTTGAAATTTAATGGTTTATTATTATCAAAAAATCGTAGAGCGAAAAGATTAACCATGAGTTATACTACTGAATAAAAAGTATTGATGATTAAATGGTACTATCAAGGAAATAGTTACCAAACCGAGGTCAAGCCCATTTCAGGCCATCGTCGTACTCATGCGGCAGTTTTGCATCCAACTCAACAGTAGACATCAAATGAAAAACAAACCTCACTTTTTAATTTGTCCCGTTTTGTGTGCTGTTGTTGGTGTGAGTGTGTTTTATAGTTTTTTCACCTGTTTTTTTACTCATATTTTGTATAAAAATGTCAAAATCATATATGAAATTGACACTGATGACGTTCGAGGAAGCATTCATCTGAAGTTAGGCAGTTATTAAGCCCGCTTGAACCGTTTATATCGTGTTTTTAATCGGCTTCAGTTTTTTAAGCCACTTTTAAAAGCTGCTTTAACTCAAGCTAGCTTCAACTATTCGATATAAACGTAGTGATAGGGTTCAAGAAAATAAAAACATTTTTCAAATAAAATTATTTCCGAAAATGCTTTGTTTTCGAAATACAGGGTGTTAAAGTTTAAAAAAATGCATTTTATATCATAACTTTCCTATCACTCCAGACTTTCCACAAAATTTGAAACACTCCTTTTAACCATTATATAACATTTTTTGCTATAAAAGTTTTAAAATTCTACCAGTGGCGTTCGAACAAGATTTGTACTGAAATTTTTTAATCTAAAAATAGTCTTTTTCTTCGAATCGTCATTAATTTTGAAATACTCATTTGCTTTAAAGTTAATCTAATAAAAGCTATTTTGATGCATGGCAAAATCCCTAAAATCTAATATGCTATTTTGTATGTAAAATTCGTTTTTGCCTAATTTGTATTAAAACGGGTCGTACTTATACAGGGTGTTTCACAACTTATCCAACAAACTTTTAGGGCTAATTCTACATTAAAAATATACAAAAACTTCATATAAAAACTTGTCGTAAACGTCTTAGTTTTCGAACTACAGGGTGTAAAAAATAAAAAAAATATTTTTTTAACACCTTGAATTGATTTTTAGATAAATATATAGGGTGTTCCATTTAAAATACAGGGTAATTCAACATCGATCACGAAACTTAAGGGGGATTCTACTTGACAAAATAAGGGTAGAGCTTCATATAAGTTTTTTTCAAAATGTAAGTTGTTTTCGAGTTACAAGCCGTCAAAGTTCAATTTTGGTTTTTCGCCATATTGCATTTGTTTTTTAACCAATCCATTTGATATTTGGTACACAAATCGAGCTTTGCAGATTCAAATTTTAAGACAAAAGTACGTTTTTTAATACCGCCAGACGGCACTTTACCTAAAACTTAAAATTTATTTACATCATAACTTTTTTATTGTGACAGATAACGCAAAGCTGGGGGCGCCATTTTATAGACAATCAAATATATCAAAAATAAGGTACTTTTTATTAAAGTCGATAAACCTCACCGTGTAGGCACCAATAGACATCAAAGTTTTCATCAGGTTTAATCAAATTACCTACATACATACACGGTGTCCACTAACTCAACCGACAAACTTTACGGGGCGATTCTACAACAGAAAATACGAAAGAAACTTCATATAAACATATGTCCTAAACGTCTTAGTTTTTGAACTACGGTGTCTTAAATATTAAAAAAAAACTTTTTAAGTAGAATGACCCTCTTAAGTTTCGTGATCGATTTTTGAATCACCCTGTATTAGTTCTGGTTAGTTGAGAGCAGACACACACACGGTCAAACCGGATGTGCCACATAAAATCTAAAACATTAGAAATGTGCATACTATCCAACCATATATCCGATAAAAAATTTCAAAATCGTTTAATTCTTTTCAAGAAAATGACAGGCTTGCTAGTAATTTTGAGAGCACCCGGATTAAAAGGTTTAATGCTTATTTTGACTAACAACAATTTTACTCTTAATTCTATTCTATTTCTATTTTTTTTTCTTGGTTTTGGTCCCTTCAGGTTCAATCCACCACTCTCCCCTTCTGGACTATGCTTTCCAGGGCTCCGTCGGCGGAAAATCTGGATAATCGAGCTCGTAGCTCCCAGAAATTCCAAAAAGAAAACAAATAATTCAACAATCGATGCAATGCATAAATTGTCGGCTGTCAAACCAAGATCTGCTACTGGTGTTACGTATAATCTTCACTTTCACTACTGAAAGTTCTCATGGCACGCCCATCTATTTCCCGCCATTTAAGAAATACCTCGTATTCACCACTAAACAGGATACCATCAGCTTATAGGAATCTTCGCTCACAGCGCTTAGATCCAGAAGAAAGATGCCGTCAATTTAGCGTGAATCTTTCCTTGATGCCCGAAAGTAGAAAACGTCCGTACGGCACCTCTAGCCGCCACACTGGGAAGAACTTTGTAGTCCTCTACGCACGTCCGCACTGTTCGGAGGTCAAACAAAGAATCGTTACTCTTAATTGGGACGCCCTGTAGAATATACCTCCAATTAAAACTAACAACTTTCTTCCCATTAATTAACTAAAATCAAACTTTTATAAGAATTGACAAAGTTGATTATTATGGCCCTTTTATCTTCGTTCTCATTAAAATTCACTAATAACGAGAAAACTAGGACTCCTCATTTTCCAAAGTTTATAACAGATTTTTCAGTCTTTTGCAATTTTTCTCGAGTTAAAAAGAATTAATTAGTTTTTGGGAAATGAACAATGAACAATGAAATTTAGACAATGGTCCCATTGTAGCTGGAAAAGGATTGAGTTTGCAAAGAGTACAATGTTGGGAGAAGTGTACATTGTGATCATGGAAAAGAATTCATAAATTATTGGCAATTACGAAAATGGAAGTAAGATATGACCCCTATTAATGCAGCTTTTACCTAGAATCCCTAAAAAATTAGAAAATTCAACAAGCCATAGTAATTTATGTTTATTCGCAGGATCTTAATTTAATATTGGATTGGGGCGCTAAAAATCTAGTCCATTTTAATGCATCCAAAACACAATCATGTTCCTTGTCGCGAAAAGAGTCATCAAATACTCATCCTCTACTTATGAGCGGCCAAGTTTTACAGAGCAGAGACACCTTTAATCTTGTCGGAGTCACATTTGAAAGTAACCTTAACTGGCATAAGCACATTGTATCTATAGCCACGGCAGCTTCAAAAAGCTTGGATTTCTCTTTCGAGCCAAAAAGTATTTTTCTAATTTATACACTTTATATGCGTCCCAAATCCGACCTTCCTTGGAATATTGTTCTCATATTTGTGGCATGGCATCCCCCACAACCCTAAGCATTCTTAATTTTATTCAATGAAGAGCTATTCGTCTCATTAATGATCCTTCACTTACAGAAAGGCTTTTCTCTCTTGCCCATCGTCGGGCTGTGGGGGATGTATCGCTTTTTTATAGGTACTTCCATGGCTTTTGCTCTAAAGAATTGTCGAGTATAGTTCTTCCACTCACGGTTCCCAACAGGGAGACTCGCTATTCGTTTCATTAATGATCCTTTACTTACAGAAAGGCTTTCCTCTCTTGCCCATCGTCGGGCTGTGGGGGATGCATCCCTATTCTGTTCAACTGGACAGGCCCCGAACTTCCCACTTTGTTCGTCTTTTTATCCCTAGAGTTTCTAGAATGTGGAACCTGCTGCCCGCGGAGGTCTTTCCTTCCCCCGAATCCTCAAGTGTTTAAGTCCCGTGTCAACAAACTCCCTCTTACCTCGCTTAAGACACCCACGGTACGTTAGTATTTAGGCTTTTAGCCTTCGTGGTTTGTCCAAAGATAAAATTTAAAAAAAAACCTTTAATACTTAATATTAGAAAATTTAACAAGAAACAAATTGTTTCATCTAATATAGATCTAACCTCTACTTTAAGATCTCCTACATATTTGGATTTTGTACAGAACTGGCACTCATTTAGATCTCCATTCTTTTGTGGCGAAGCCCACAGCCAAGCATAATTTTAGTATATAACTTGGCTCACCTTTTTCACATTTATGTTTTTGGTGAGATATTATTACCTTCTGTAAAGAAAACTAGGCAGATATTTAGATTTAATATTTTTTCTGGCATTTTAGCTACATAATTTTCTTTTTTATTATATTAATAACAGTGTGTATTGCCTAATAAATATCTGCTACATCTTAACACGATTTCTGTTTATGCTTAAATTATCCAAGTCCGGGCGGCGTATTTACATTCTATACCATTATACAGATGAGTGCCATTCTATAGCGTAGTATAAGATGTATATTTAAGACGCGCATATGGTTTCTCCAAATCATACCGCGATACAGATAAGCGATAATCTATAACATAGTAGCATATAAACTTACAATACGCTCCTATTTCTACTCCAAATTATACCGCGATACAAAAAAAACAAAATTTATTTTTTATTTTTAGTTACCTTTTTTTTATGGCCTATCTTTAAGCTATCAAAGTAAACATATTTTAGAAAACAAAACTTACAACTAATAAAAAAAATTGCGATTTTTGGTTATCTGATTCAAAATAATATTCACTTCCAGATTTTTTCAAACACTTCTGTTTTTAACGATACTGCCTTCGAATTTTGTTGGCCTACCAGCCTGAATTCTTTTGACACCTGCAGTTAGCCCTGTTCTTTGTTTTCTGCGACTACTTGATGTTGGTTGTACACCTATAATTAATTCTACCACGTTTAACTTTTTAAATTGATGTACAGAAATTCAAAACATTACCAGTTGTTTTTAATTTATTTATAGCATTTTATTTATATCTTTACATTATTTATGTTTTACCCATCTATTATTGATCTGTAATACCTTAGAAACGGAATATGTTATGGTAGCAATAATACCTGCTATCACACCTAGGGCATTATAAGCGGGCATTATGATAATGCCCGCTTATAATGCCCTAATGCGCTATTTTGGAAATTTTATTGCTTATCCAATTTTATTTCTCTCACAATAAAGATCAAGTTTATATAAACATATGTATTAAAATAAAATCAATAACTTACCAGTTCCTGAAAATATGCCATTAAAACGGTTTCGGTTATTTGAAGAATTGCGTTCGCATCTTTCCAAATACCAAATATGCCATACTCCCGATCATACTGTTGCCTTGATTTAACTGGCAAAAGATTTTCGGTCGCTTTTATGGCCTTTTCTCTTATATTTTGTGAAATTTCTTCTATTTTGAGCAAATCGTTAAATAAAAATGCCAACTGACTAACTGATAGAAACATCAAAGTCAAACTTAACACCAGTCATTATCTACTTACGTATACAGGTACAGGTGCAACTTATTTTTATATTGCGAATAAATAATGTAATTAGTCATTGAAAAACTCTTTTTGGGTAAAACATAAAGCATCAGGTCGAAATCTAGCCCTCGGGCCAGAGGCCCTCGGGCTATTTCGACCTTCAGGGCATTATAGTCCTAGTAACGCCCTTGATACATAAATACCTATTATAGCATTAGCTGTTTCTATGGAATCATTTCCCTTTAGAATTTTGACTATTGCAAAATTTTGAGAGAGGCGGTTCAGTGCAGTATCAGTAACACTACTTAGATCATTAACAGATGATGGTTCTAATACCTAAATAATTAATTATATATCTCTTACCGTAATGACGGCACAACGCCCGTCTTTGAAATGCGCGTCATTTTTTATAGTACTTGGATTCACTTTCTTGAAAAGAAATACGATTGTGGCTCCGCATCCTTTATTTCTTATGCAAGTGGGACATTTTTAAAATTCTGCAACTTTGTTGAATTTATTATGATGACACTTTTTTAGTGATGGGTAAGTATATCTAACTATCCAGTATCCAGTTTGTTGTGGTGCCAATACTAAAATTGCGGATCCAGTAGTCACACCACTTACTATTTGTTTTACTATCGCTATGGCGATTTTTGCTTCTTATAATAACACTGTATTCGTTACAACTAACGTAATTATAACTTTTTATTATATCCTCCTTATAAATAATATCTTTCAAGACATCTAGGTTTGCTTCCATCTCAAATTACAATTTTAACAATGTTTTTATGTTAATACAAGAAAACTATTTACTAATATTGTGAAAATCCTGAACCGCGGTATAATTTGGAGTAGAAATAGGAGCGTATTGTGTGTTCAAATCCTACTATGTTATAGATTGACGCTTATCTGTATCGCGGTATAATTTGGAGAAACCATATGCGCGTTTTAAATACAATATGAGCAACGCTGTTTGGTTCCTCGGCAAGCAATAGAATAACAAAACAAGCACTATTAGTCACGCATGTTTACATGCCGGGATTTAGTTAGATTGTCTTTTTTCCTCACATTGCCTATAAGTTATGTTATTTAACTGAACCTGTATACATATTATACTACGTTATAGAATAGCACTTATCTGTATAATGGTACAGAATGTAAATACGCGTCCGGGCGATATAACGATCTGGCGCCGCGAGCCGCTGACGACTCACACCGTTGTCCGGTTGTTTAGCGCGTATGACAAATTTTTTGTATGTGAACACCACTTATTTTTTGACCTTATTAATTTTTTATATTTCTGTTATATAGTAAATATTATAATACATATACCGGGTGTTTCATTCAGGTAGTTTCCCCTATAACTTTTTTATCTTTTAAGATACAAACATGAAATTTGGTAGGAGGGTATTTGGCATAATTTTGAATTTGTTGATGTTTTCACCTGTTTTTTATTACTTCTACTTTAACCGGAAATGACTGCTACTTTCAAATTTTAAATGGCATTACTGGAATATTTTATTTTATTTTGATAGAATATGGCATTCTAAATCTAATTACACCTCACATGTCATTTTTTGACACTTTTGCTGTCAAAAATTTATTTTATTTTCTAATTTTAATCTAGAGTGTCATAACACGGCTAAAACGGTTTATTTTAAGTCAAGTTTCCATTGCCAATATATGTACTTTCTACTCCTGCAGCACCCAACAGAAAAATCTGTAGTGCTATACATATGCATTCATATACGGTTCAACTACAAAGTCTCGAACTTCCCACATTATCCATTCCTTTATATTTAGAGTGCCTAGACTGTGGAACTTACTGCACGCTGAGGTTTTTCCTTCTCCTCCTAATATTTTTTTTATATATAAATCTACGTCACGTTTTAAGGGTTCAATAAATAATTTAGAGAAAAAAATATATTTTTACAGAAAGGGAACGTGATAAACACTTGACACAAAAAAAAATAATGTATTTGAATTGTGTTTTCCAGAGAATCTTTCAAATCCACCCAAACAATTTTCTTTCTTTTCTGCTCCAAAATACAATAAAAGAAAATCTAATGGAAAAGTTTGTTAGGCTTCACAAATTTCCAACTTTTAAAAAATGTCAAAGAAGAAGTCTTAATGGAGAGAAGAAGGTTCTATCTTAATATAAACTTTTGGAAATATACCAAAAGGTATAATAACTTTCTAAAGATTTTTTTATCGGACAAAAGCTTTTTACAAAACCTAATTAAAGTTTATTGTTTTTTGCAGGATTTATACATTTTTTAATAGTTTAAAACTTATACAGAGTGTTCGTAGCAGCCGTTTCTGAAATTATCCGGAAAAAAACGAAATTTTGCGAAACAGTTTTAATTTTTTTATCACTTTATTTGAAGAAATATTTTAAAACAAACTACACATTATCAGTACCACTTTTTTTAATCTTTGGACAATCCACGAAGGCTGAAAGCCTAAATACTAACGTACCGTGGGTGTCTTAAGCAGGGTAAGAGGAAGTTTGTTAACACGGGACTTAAAAACTTGAATATTTGGGGAGGAAGGAAAGACCTCCGCTGGCAGTAGGTTCCACAGTCTAGAAACTCTAGGGATAAAAGAACGAACGAAATGGGAAGTTCGGGGCCTGTCCAATTGGACCGTATAGGGATGCATACGTGCGGCACCACGAGTTTCTCTGTTGGGAGCTGCAAGAGGAGGGACTATACTGGATAATTCGTCGGAGCAGAAGCCATAAAAGTATCTATAGAAGAGCGATAGATCTCCCACAGCTTGACGATGGGCAAGAAAAGGAAGTCTTTGAGTAAGTAAAGGATCATTAATAAGACGAATAGCCCTTCTTTGAATGGCATCAAGAACGTCACGACGTTTTGTCTTTGAGTCACCATCATCAACTTTGTTTTTTAATGAGAGGTGTATTTGGTTTTAAACCTATTAAACTCGTATTTTTCTAAATCCAACGATATATCACACTATACATTAATGTGACGTTTCGAACCAAAAACCACCATTTATACATTAAAAATTACGTTTTATTTCAAACGATCCTGAAAATGTTCATTTGAAGGTAAGTATGCATCCAGGCGCGCTTGTGGCGGCTTCGGTTGTATCGGCAAACGTCGATCACTGGAGTTAAGCAGTGAAATGCGCGCCCATAATTTAGATGGGTGTCCGACGGCAGCGATGTTTCCGGGCGGCGGCACGCGGTGTTGTCTGCTCGGGGATGCGGACCGAGCAACAACCATCTAAGTTATGGAATGAATGGTGTGTGAATGAGAAGGAGTAGGGGTCAAGGTACAATAAGCCTTCAGGCTGCAGTGCACCACCTAGGGGTGCGGTCGTCGGACCTGGGTGGGATGACCCCGAAAGGGTGAAAAAAAAAAAGTATGCATCCATTTCTTTCTATTACTAATTACTATCTTTTTATTTATTTATTTATTTATTCATAATTTCACTAACAAGCTACAAAAATTAAGGTAATTTACATACATGTACTTATACGTAATATATAATAACAATAATAATATTTATTTACCAATAAATGATACATGCGAAGAATAAAAATAATTTTAAATGATCAGTGGTAAATAAATATAATAACCCACTAAGAAATATTTCGCGCGTTCTGTTGTTTGTTTTCCGCTAGTCTCTAAATTTGCATTGCACATGCCCACAAGGGGACCGCGCAGTGCCCAAGTAGGGGTTATTATGATTTTCGCTGTATTCATCCATATTATTTTTTCAGATCATTGGTCTACACCTACACTAATAATCCTGTAGCTATTAGACCAACCTGAATTATTTCTTTTAAATGTTAATAATATAATTGATGAAATAAGCAGAGTTTATGAATTATTTTCCTTTTCCTGATAAGTTTAAAGTTTATTTCACCCTCAAAACATGCATACTTTAATTAGTACCTAATACTTTAGTTCTATTCTATTTCTATTTTTTTTCTTGGTTTTGGTCCCTTCAGGCCCAATCCACCACTCTCCCCTTCCGGACTATGCTTTCCAGGGCTTCGTCGGCGGAAAATCTGAATAATCGAGCTCGTAGCTCCCAGAAATTCCAAAAAGAAAACAAATAATTCAACAATCGATGCAATGCATAAATTATCGGCTGTCGAACCAAGATCTGCTACTGGTGTTATAACCTTCACTTTCACTACTGACAGTTCCCATGGCACGCCAATCTATTTCCCGCCATTTGAGAAATACCTCGTGTTAACCACCAAACAGGATACCATCAGCTTATAGGAATCTTCGCTCACAGCGCTTAGATCCAGAAGAAAGATGCCGTCAATTTAGCGTGAATCTTTCCTTGATGCCCGAAAGTAGAAAACGTCCGTACGGCACCTCTAGCCGCCACTCCGGGAAGAACTTTGTAGTCCTCTACGCACGTCCGCACTGTCCGGAGGTCAAACAAAGAGTATATACGTAAATAGATAAAACCGCCGGACAAGGGTTTTCTTCTTATAGCTGATCAAAACCGCCGGCGGTCGTTTAGGCAGTGCCTTAATTTCCCGGCTGATAAAACATACCAATTTCAATTAAGTTTATTTTAAAGCTAAACTCGCGCTGTATACGTGGGAAATAAATGTAAATGACATTTAAAAGAAAAACTAGAATAATTTCCATTTACAAGAAGTGTTTCCATTAATTTTAATGGCAAAAGACCAACTAAAATAAAACTAGCGGCGGGAATATCCAGTTAAACTAAGAAACTAAGAAAGGCGGAAGAGCATCAGCCAGCGCTTTATTAAAACTGTTTAATTTTCTCTAAAAGTACAAAACTGAAACAATGGAAGGTTGAGCGGGTTTTTAATTTAATTTATAAATTACCCGCATTTTGTTTGAACATTTTTAGACATTGTTCATTTTCCTAATGAATTGAACATTTTTTTTTTCGGGAAAAACAACTTTAAACGAGTTTTTAACACGCTTTTATTAACTTGGGTTGTAACTATCCATCTATCTATCTATCTATGTAACGGAATCTTTGAGCCTAATTTTAACCAACTTCCAGCTATTCGATTTCTTTGAAACTTTGCACACGTGTCAAGGACCGATGAAGATGCAATAATTTAAAAACAGTATCCCGTTATCTTTTTTGTAATCGCCAGGAAAAAAATTCCATTATATTATAAAAACAACACCTAGGATGCCATCTGTTGGCAACATTTCAAACTTTGCTATTAAATGAAGAAGAAATTTTTTAGTTTTTACAACAATTTGGTTAGTTGCACCATGGGTGTTCAATTTTTATGAACAATAAAAATATAGGGTTAGTTGCACCATTAGTTCAAGGATTCCATAATAAAAATTACATTATGTGTAATGTATACATAATACATAATGTGCAATTAATAAAAATTAACATTCTTTTTTGGATCGCCAGGAAAAAAATTTTTCCTTTATATTATAAAAATATAAAAACAACACCTAGGTTGCCACCTGTTGGCAACATTTCAAACTTTGCTATTAAATGAAGAAGAAATTTTTTAGTGGATTGCAAAATGTTGGCAACGGTCCAAACATTGCCTGGATTGCCATCTGTTGGCAAAATTTGTAACTTTGCTACTTAATGAAGAAGAAATTTTTTAGTGAGTTGCAATCTTTTGCAAATTTTAAAATTTGCTACCATTGTCATTTCATAGGGGGCTGGTTATTTTCTTTTTGCTGCTTAATTAAATAGTATGTTCTAATTTACTGTTATATTAAGAATTTTGTGCAATATAACGAACTAAAAAATGAAAAATAATTAATAGTTTAAAAAAACTAAAAAACACGCTTTTATATGCAACCGAACTAAAAATTAAAAAATAATTTTTCATTAAAAAATATTTTCACTTCATAGTAAAAAGCGTGGGGTGCATTTTACTATTTTTTCATAACTTTTCCATCATAGATATTGGCAAATATAATAATTATAACATTTAATATATTAAAGCACCCCACGCTTTTTACTATGAAGTGAAAATATTTTTTTAATGAAAAATTATTTTTTAATTTTTAGTTCGGTTGCATATAAAAGCGTGTTTTTTTAGTTTTTTTAAACTATTAATTATTTTTAAATTAAAATTATTTACAAGGATTGGGTAAGTATTTTCCTTTTAGTTTCGAATGTACCAGGGACGACCCAATGATATAATTTTTTTATATACAGGGTGTTTTCTAATTGCAGTAAAAAATCCAAGAGCATATTTCTGATCATATTTTATGAAAAAAAGTTGATTTACACATATTTCCGAAAATGCTTTGTTTCTAAGATACAGGGTGTTAAACTTTAAAAGAAAATCGGGTTTTTATCCCCAACTAACAGTTATTGAACGGCGCAACGTCACCAAACGCAAAGCAACGTTGCGTTCTTTCGTTGTAATTTCCTTCATAGCGACTCTGTATTGCACCAATTTGATGGATGATTTCTGAGTCGTCCGGACGTTGCAAATGTAAGTACTGCAAGTGGGTCGACGTAAAAACGTTGCTGAAGGCAACTTGTTAATAAAAATTGGTACCTTTTGCCTACTAAAATATAATTTTGGCAACTTCTAGTAAATTTATAATACATACTTCACAATTATACTTCAGCTATAATGGCAGAGTAGTAAAGAAGTTGTTTGTATTAGATATTTGGTCATAAATCGGCTGATTAAATCGCCGTGATTTATTCACACCTTATTCAAATTTTAAAACGAACTGAAGTTTACTGACAAATATATAGCGAAAATATAAAAGAAACAAGCGCGCCATTAAAATAAGCAGTTTTACTTTAGACAATATGCTTTCTTTCAATTTTCGAAAATCATTATAAGGATTAAATAAATAATAGTTTAAAAAAACTAAAAAAACACGCTTTTATATGCAACCGAACTAAAAATTAGAAAATAATTTTTCATTACAAAGAGTTTGTATTACAGTAATAAAAGGTTAAACAATGACTCATAATTATATACTTTAAAATAGAATTATAATAAAATTTAAGATATTAACAGAATAATTCACTTCAGAGTGAAAAGCGTGGGGTCCATTTTACTATTTTTTCATAACTTTTCCCTCATAGATATTTACAAATGAAACAATTATAACATTTAATATATTAAGCACCCCACGCTTTTATTCTGAAGTGAATTATTCTGTTATTATCTTAAATTTTATTATAATTCTATTTTGAGGTATATAATTATGATTCATTTTTTGACCTTTTATTACTATTTTGCGCAATAATATTGATCGTCTGTGGGCCGCGTAAGTAGGAATGCAATATACAGAATCAGCTAAATGAATTCGTTCATAGGCAATGTGTGGAAAGGAGACAGTCGAACATGAAAGTCGCCATGTAAACATTTCGGATTGGGTGACTAATAGTATTTGTTTTGTTATTGCATTATTGCTGATATAATTGTATATAAATAGCTGAGACGATATATCCAACTTACATAAAATGCATAAAGGTCTGTGGATTTCAGTTTACTATAGTAATATTTTTTATTTTTTTCTTAACCCTGTATATCTACTGCACTGATCCATTTAGGGTGATTATGTACAAAATAATTGTTCTTTGTAATTCAATGTTGATAATATTAGAGGTCTTTCCTTCTCTTTCAAATTTTCAAGTATTTAAGTCCCGTTGTAACAAAAATTGTATCGTAGTGTGTAACAAAGAAATTTCCTTTTAAGGGGCTGATTTTTAAAACTAGGACAAAAAGAGAATCGCGCTTTTATTTCAAAACATCAAATTATCCAAAAGCGAAATATAAATGAATGTTAACCCATTTTTGTTTCTGTTTAATTTTCCTTCCTAATGACGGTAATTTCCTTGTAATTCTAATTATTTTCGCGGAAAAATGTTTGTTCTTTAATTTAATTAACAAATTGCCCACATTTTGTTTCACAAAGCATTAATTTATTTAATTAATTGCAGTCTGCACAATTCGAAGCATTTAATTTATTTTTCGGACTGCCCGACGATGAGGTTTCGCTTGTTTGCGAAAACGTAAAACTCATGGAATGCTTGGTTATTTTTTTAGGGGAATATTTTACCAGAGGGTTTTATACTGGCAAAATGTCATAGCAACCTCCTGTTTCCTACTGGCAAAACTCCTACCTGCTCCTATCTGGATAAAACCAACATGATGGTATTTTAGCGGCAAAACTTAGTAAGGTCAAAGGTCGCCATAGGTTAAAGTAAAAAAGGTTAAAAAAACTGTCAGTCTGACAAGTGTCGCCTATTTTTAAAAATAAAATATAAATCTTTTAAATCAAAATGCGAGATTTGGAAGCCAGTGTGAGTCAGAGATTAAAAAAGCAGTATGTAAAAATATCCCCGAAATGAGAAGTTCGAGGCTTGTCCAATTGAACTGTGTAGGGATGCATACGCGCGGCACCACAAGTTTCTCTGTTGGGAGCTGCAAGAGGAGGGACTATTCTGGATAATTCGTCGGAGCAGAAGCTGTAAAAGTATCTATAGAAGAGCGATAGATCTCCCACAGCTCGACGATGGGCAAGAGAAGAAAGTCTTTGAGTAAGTAAAGGATCATTAATAAGACGAACAGAACTTCTTTGAATGGCATCAAGAATGCTGAGGGTTGTAGGGGATGCCTTTCCCCAGACATGAGAACAATATTCCAGAGAGGGTCGAATTTGGGACACATACAAAGTGTATAAATTGGAAGGAGAAAAATACTTTTGGCTCGGAAAAGAAATCCATGCTTTTTGAAGCCGCGGTGGCTATAAATACAATGTGTTTATGCCAGTTAAGGTTATTCTCAAATGTGACGCCCACAAGGTTAAATGTGTCCCCGCTCTGCAAAACCTGGCCACTCATAAGCAAAGGATAAGTATTTGATGATTTTTTCGCGACAAGAAACATGATTGTGTTTTGGATGCATTAAATTGAACGAGATTTTTTGCGTCCAGTATAAAATTGAGATCCTGTGAAAGAGATATCTGCATCGCCCTGCGTTTGCTTTCCAAGTCGGGTTGAGAGATTGGTTTGGGAACCTGATAAGTGGAGTGAAGGGTACTATCGTCAGCATAACTATGAATGGGATTGGTTGTCGAAGAAATAAGGTCGTTGATGTGAAAAAGAAACAAAGTTGGTGCTAGTACTGAACCCTGAGGCACTCCAGCATTAATTTCGTGAAAGCTTGAAGAGTGGCCATCAACAATGACTGATATACGACGTTTAGAAAGATAACTGGAGAGCCATGAGCAGAGTTTAGTTGGAAGACCGTAGGAGGGAAGTTTATTAAGAAGTGCGTCATGCCAGACTTGGTCGAAAGCTTTAGATATATCAAGAGCAACGATCTGGGATTCACCTAGAAACTCAAGAGACTTGTTCCAGTTGTGTGAAACGAATGAAAGAAGATCTGCTGTAGATCTCTTGTGACGAAATCCGTATTGCCTGTCATGTAAAATTTTATGATTTTCTAAGTACCTAAGAATTTGCGAGTTAATGGATTTCTCCATTACTTTACAAAGCATTGTTTAAACAAATTATTTTTTTAGCTATTTTTAGACCATAATATATTTTCCTTCCGAAACATGTCATCCCATCATAAATAACTAAGTTTTAATTACTTATCTAAGTTGACATAATAATTTTGCTCCTTGACCCAGTAAGGTCGATTTAATTTATGATGCCAAAGTTGGACCATATGTTGCGACCCAATTTCGGAAATGTATCCTTTATAGACTTTATTTAGGGTTAAGCATCAACCCAGTGGCGTAGCTACAGTGGGGCTAGACTATGGCTAGATGGGGTAGTGCCCCGGGGCCCCCAAGCTCATTGTGCCCCTCGGACTCTGACTTATAGAGTATAAATTAGACAAGTAAAAATTTGTGGGGAATTATACTGAACCATTCCTCGGAGAAGAAACTGTGGAAGTACCTAAAAAAAGCGATAGATCCCCTACAGCCCGACGACGGGCAAAAGAAGAAAGCCTCTCTCTAACCAAAGGATCGTTAATAAGGCGAAGAGCTCTTCATTGAATGAAATCAAGAATGCTCAGTGATGTGGGGTACGCCATTCCCCAGATATAAGAACAATATTCCAGACGGGGTCGGATTTGAGATACATACAAAGTGTATAAATTAGAAGGGGAAAAATACTTTTTAATCGAAAGAGAAATCCAAGCTTTTTTGAAGCTGCCGTGGATATAGATATAATGTGTTTATGCCAGTTAAGGTTACTTTCAAATGTGACGCCCACAAGATTAAACGTGTCTTTGCTCTGCAGAACTTGGCCGCTCATAAGTAAAGAATAAGTATTTGATGACTTTTTCGCGTCAAACCCTGTATATCTTAAGAGATAACTTATTTATTTTTTTATCATCAAAAATAAGGAAAAAATTCCTCCCGGGGAGAAAAAATGCCTTTTTTCTTCCTCATACGGAGAAGAAAAAGCCCATTTACAATGAAGGAAGTAGAAAAAAATCTTTTTTTATCTCAAAAATACGCCTTTAAAATATTTTTGTAAATTTTTAAGCACCCCGTACAACAAAAAAGTGTTTGAATTAATGTTATTTTTTAGTTAAAATACTTTTAACGAGACTGTAATCGATTAGCATTTCCTTGGAGTTGCGACTACTGGAGTTTAATTAACGTCAATTTATTTTCCATTCTAAATAGCGTGCTTTAATATTATTTACTAACCTACCTTTATAAAACTTTTTATTTCTACTTCTTTTAAATTGTCCAATATTATTTTCTAATCTACTTTTACAAAACAGTTTAATTTCCACTTTTTTAAGTCATTGTTTTTTAAATATCTCTGACCAACCTGACCAACATACGAACAAGTACAGAACGGTTTTGTAATAGTATTTACTACGTTATAAGTCCGGTAGGTGACTTATTACAGTACGAGATGTTTACGGACGAGCAGTGCCGTATTAACCATTAGGCTGACTAGGCTACAGCCTAGGGCGCCATAAAAAAAAAGGCGTCAGACAGGGAAGTTTTTAAAAATGTTTAGGTCGGGTGGGGATTTTTGGTAACTAATTTCTCTGTGAATAAGGTGCTTTGGAATAAAATAGGCGCGAAAAGGAGGGAATGGCCATTGGCGCCTCTGGCACTCAAAATAGGCGCTAGGGAGGAAAGGACCTGTTTTTCTTTTTAATTTTTGTTGGAAAATAGGCGCTTCTAGCGGAATTCTAGCCTAGGGCGCCTTAAACACTAATACGGCCCTGCGGACGAGGCGACGCAGGAGCCGAGTCTGGAATATAAACTAGTACTGTAATAACACCTAACGGACGTGTATCGTATAATATTTTATTTCATACTGTCTTTATGAAAATTAATGACTAAATATTATTTATAAAATTTTAGGAGAACATGTTGTTAGTTTCAATTTATTTCACTTAAATCACGTAGGTAACAGCCTTATTCTCCATATCATAGGTAACTATGATTATTATTCGCTTGTCACTGTCGAATTGATAAAAAAATATTATATTAGTTGTAGCTCCTAAACGGTATTAAATAGGTAACGCTAGATAGGTCCAAATTAAATAGAAATTACCAAATTTAGTAAAGCGGAATTTTTTGAAAATGTAACAATAAGTCTGTTTTATAGTAATATGATAATTTTCATTACTTAAGTTGGTAGAAAAATATATTTTACAAGTAGAAGTTCCTAAATGGTATTAAATAGGTAACGCTGTAGCTTTAGTGCTTTTAAAGATATTGAAGAGTTGCAGTACTCCAGCTCTATACGATGTGTGTTGAACACTAGCAGGTAGAGATTAGGTAAGGAATGTAAACATTCCGAATAAGGTGACTGGGTTCACTTTGTCGTTGCTTTAGACTGTCTCCTTTCCACACATTAGCAACAATTTCACATTAATCTTTTGAATTGGCTAAACGTGTATAAGTGTTTTAAAGTGTGTTTTTTTTGTTGTTAGTGTTATAAGAGGAAGAATTATACTGATTTATTTCTCGGCTATACGGAAATTGTAATACATAATGACAATGGAGTAAGAGCTTCTTTAAATGGAATCAAGAATGCTAAGAATTGTGATAGACGCAATTCCATGGAAACAATATTTTACTAGGATCTAATTTTGGATACATACAAAGTATACGGTTAGAAGAGGAAAAATACTTTTATTGTCGAAAGAGAAATCCGCCTTATTTTGAAGCTGCCGTAACTATGGATACATGTTTAAGCCAGTTATAGCCCCTGGGCCAGTAATAAAATGGACATCATGATTCCCTTTCTTGCCCATCGTCGGGCTGTGGGGGTTTATCGCTTTTTATAGGTATTCCATGGCTTCTGCTCTAAAGAATTGTCCAGTATAGTTCCTCCACTCACGGTTCCCAAGAGAGAAACTCGTGGTTCCGCGCGTATGCATCCCTATACGGTCCAACTGGACAGGCCCCGAACTTCCCACTTTGTTCGTTCTTTTATCCCTAGAGTTTCTAGAATGTGGAACCTACTGCCCGCGGAGGTCTTTCCTTCCCCTCCAAATCTTCAAGTATTTAAGTCCCGTGTCAACAAACTCCCTCTTACCTCGCTTAAGACACCCACGGTACGTTAGTATTTAGGCTTTTAGCCTTTGTGGTTTGTCCAAAGATTAAAAAAAAATAATAACAACACATTTAAAACCTTTTGGGGGGTTTCTTTTAACGAATCTACCACGAATATTTATACCTCCATATATAGAAGCGGTGCTTTAACGCAGCGTGGTACTATAGCACCAGTTCAGAAGTTATAATTAAAATACGTTTTTTTACACCAACTCTGAAGGTTCATATCTTCCTAACGAAGCGCGAAAGAACTTTTTTATATGAAGTACTAACATTATTTTACCTCACTCTATTACCCCTATCATTTTTAACCTTTCTTTTTCGGACACCCTGTATATTTACTTCAATAAGCCAGGAGTGTATCGTAAGAATATGAAATGTGTTTTTCGAATTTAGGAAACTATCTATTTAAATAAAAATTCAAGGGGATAAATACTAAAATGTTTCTTAAAACATTTTTTTCTTTTAATATTTTGTTTAAAACAAGTAATTTAAATTGAATTAAATAATTTGTTAAGAACTTTCTTTTAAACCATTATTGTTCTGGTTAGTTTATGTTTTCATAATCAAACAAAGCGTGCCGTCTGAAGTAATTTAAACAAATAGAAAAAAAATCTAATATTTACAAACAATAATTTTTAAAAGTACGTCATTTAAAGTTCAAAAATGATTACCCTTAAAAATTTTAGACCATTCGTAAACATATGATTTGTGCAACCTTTTAAAGAATGAACACCAAATATAAGTTAAAAACTTATTGGGAAAAAATTGTTTTTTTAACTTTAAAAAAATAGTAATATTAATTTTTAACCTCTTTTGTTAAGCAAAGAGTAAGAAATATTTTCAAAATTAATGTCAGCAAAAAGTTGGGTCAATTATTTTTTAGCACACCAAAATAAACCAACACACCCCACTTAAAACGTAAACACGTCTTATTTCCATTAAAGCAAAACCCCAACCCCTCCGAAATTATCAAAAAACTCAAAAACACCTAATGAATTACAAAATTTCATAAAAACAACGCCTATCCAAGAAAAAACCCAATTTCCCAAAATGGCCGTTCTCTTTTCAATGAAGGCCAACACCATCAAATTTGAAATTTCCTTGTAGAAATCAACCCCGAAATCACAATTAAAAAAAAACAAACATACCTTTCACTCAAATAATCCTTTATAGGTGTTTCTTGGTAAACAAGTATCAAAAAATCACGGTAGGCTTTGACCGAAACAAAAACGACACGAACTAAATATGGCCGTACACCGAAAACAAGTGAATTCCGAACTGTCACTTACGAATATTGCACACGACACGTAACTACCCTTACGGATAGCGTTTTTGATTAATTAACCAGTTTCAAGTTATTCAAAAATATTTCTTTGTATTATTCGGTCTTTATTTGTAAGTTTTCCCCGAATTTTCCAACGATTTTCCGCAGAAATATGCCCGGAAAATGGCTTTCGCGGAGTCTGTAATTGCGCGGTAGGAACGTTATACGCAGAATTGGGATGAAGAGCGCAGGAACGACGGACGCGACCCATAAGGGTGGAAATGTTGGGGATTCAGGGGAGTATCGTGGGGAAGAGGTAAGGGTAAAGGGTCGTGGACCTTGGGTGGATGTTTGGGGCTTAAAGAGTTGTCTTTGCGTGTTTTTGGTCGAGTTATTTTTGTGTTTATGGGTTTCCTGCGGAGTAATTCGTATTTTTAGTGATCCTATCTTGTTGTCAAATCATTATTATTATTATTTATAGGCAAAAATTCTTTGTTTTAGCGCCAAAGTAGAATAAAGTGTGCGAAAATTAGAGTTAAATTGCTAAATCTATAATTGACATCCTGCATTTTTGGCGTATATCCTAACCAGAACTAACCAGAAACCATAATGCGACGCTCTGATTTTATATCAAAAAGTCCCGGTTTACGATAAGGAAAATCCTCATTTTTAATTCCTTTACATTTTATTAATGGCAATCGACTGTTGGCAGAATCTATCGAAGCAATTTTGCAATATCAGAATAACTTTTCATCTATAGTATAGTGTACTCACCCTCCCCCCCACTCGCTATACTTAAACATACCAGAAACAAAGGTGTTCCGACTATGGTCATAGAATTTATGGCAACCCTAGATATGACCAATACTCTGGGAGTTATAGTGGGTTTTTGAAAGACGTAAATAGGCGGCTATTTCAGAGTAGGGCATCTTGCCAAAAGAATTTATTCCTATGCACTGGAGAGTGCCAAGCCACTTTTTTGGTAATTAACAAAAAATCTTCTGTGTGGTGTTTCGGCCTTTCGTAGTACTGAGCATACTTTCTAGCCTCCTCTACATAGGTTGCTAGATATTTTCCATTTTCAATTTCCCTCGGAAATGATAAAACCTTCGGCCAGAATGGTTTCTGAGTCTGGAATTATTTGGTACAATTAAAAGCATTCCCCGCATCGCCAATATCATTAATGCTAATTTTGATAATTCTTCGCGACGACACGCACCAGCTAGTCCGAAAATGTAGATACCTTTATCGCTAGATAGACATCATTTGAAGCATCATTAATAAATTTTGCTATTTTATCTTTCTAGAAAATGTTGGCCTTCTTGGGTATAAATCCCAAATTTGCTTCCTCAAAAATGATGTAACTTTGAAATATTTGCTTAAATCCATATTCTTTTCGATCTTAATGACAATTTTAACATGGAATACCTCTGATATAAGGTATTGGGTTTGCATGATACTTAGCATAGTTCCGCGAAAATATGCCATAAAAACTTCTTCTTTCATACTTTTTTCTCGCCACACCAGCTTGTAAATGCTGTATATTCTTTCTCATACCGGTGCTTCGACTCTGGACGGCAACAAATCTAAATTTGCTATTTTCGGCTGCTTTTTAGATATGGATTCAGGTAATCCTGAGTCAAAGAGACTCCATGGGAACGTCTTGATTCAAAAATCAACTGATACTGATCAGGAATGTACTAAAGTCACTTTTAAGGAGTCGATGACTTTTATTGACTTTGATCTTTTATAATATGGACAACCGGCAATTCCATGCCAAAGGTGAAAAATCTGAATGGTAAAGCATTGGCAATTGGTGGCAATATTATGCCAACATCTAATACGCATTAAAAAAGTTAACCCTAAATAAACACTCAATTGCCAATAAATTTTACATGCAGGCGAATTGCCGGCAAGCATACAAAAATGGCGGCATACCAATCCTGATTAAATAAAAGCATGCCTTTTTGTTGCAGGCAAATAAATATTGGATTTTTGAAGGCAAACCTTCAACGCATATTCATACTTTTCAAACCATATTATTAACATTGGTATTTAACTAACATTCGAGCAATTTTTTTGATCTGTTTTATTTATAATGGCGGCTAAACAACATTATTTTATGTTTTTTTACATAATTTAAAGGAAATGGCCTTTTCCTAACATTTTATTGATACAAATCATGCAAATAAAAATTAAGTCAAACAAAATGTTTATTATGTATTTTTGAGAGAATAAAAATAAAATGATGGTAAAATTAGCTAGGTTAATTTCGACGATTTCGACCGAAGGTGATAAATTCAAATTTCCCGCTTAGCCGAAATACAAGATTTGACAATTTGACAGATGAGGCAACCTTGCTTTTGTTTGGCCGCTTTGTGCAATTGTTTTCTACGTGGTTTTCTAGCTTTTTAGTTTCTTTTTTAAAGAAAAGAGTTTTTAGTAGACATAATTAAGTGTATTCATTACCTAATTAGTGTGTGTTGTGTAATTAATTGGTGATGGCTAGTCAAGAAGGCGGGTTATTCAAGTAGACTGTTAGGAGCTGTAAACATTTCGTTTAAAACCTTTTAAATTTGTAGTTACCTAAAAAATTATATGAAATCAGGAGTTGCCTTATTAAAAGTTTTAAAGACGTGTTAATAAAAAAATTATATATATTTAATAGTTTTTTTTGACATTTAACTCCTTTAAAATATTTCTCCCTATGTTTTGGATCTGAAAATTGAGTGTAAGTGTCCCTTAAATACTTACTATTTTAAAGTGTTTTCTTTTGATTTACTATCTTTTTTAAATTTTATTACATACTTTTTATTTTATTTTTTTGGTTTATTGTTACGGTATAAAAATTTATATTATGTAATTTTTTTATTGATAAAGTTTTCCTGCCTTTTTTCTCATTTTTTTCGATTACAAAATTCTAAATATGTTATTTAACTTTTGGGACATTCAACTTATAAAACTTTGCAATACTTATTTAATGATAAATGCCATTATCCTAAACGCATTTTTTTGCCAATAACTTATTAATGATGGATGCCATCATCCTAAACGCATTTTTTTGGCATATACTTATCAATGACGGATGCCATCACATTATCTGCAACACGTGGCCTAATAACGGCCAATTGCCCACTTTCGCGTCTTTTGATACCTTTTTGCCAATGCCTTGCCATTAAAGAGTGTTGGCAATGCCAGTAAATTAAATGTACAACGCCGGCATAAAATGTTATAT
>JACEGR010007100.1:0-53127 GCA_014170235.1 Listronotus bonariensis | reverse complement strand
CCTATTTAAATTTAAGGAAAATAATAGGTTTTTATTGTACATTTTACATTTTAGACAGTATTAGAATATTTGGAAAACATATGTTTTTTTGTGTGAAACGTTATTACTCCGTCAATTGTAGGAGGTTTTAAAAATCCCTTTTTTATTTAAAAGAGTGTATTTCTGCGGTGGTCTCATAAGATTAAGATTAAGGTCGCAAGACAGGCTGGACCTATTGTTTTCCCTCTTCCGTACATTGTTCGTGCGTCAAAGCTGCCTCTAGACTGGTATAGTCCTAAACATCAGGGGTGCATCTAGAGTCGACAACTTTGGGGTTAAATATTCTATATCTACCCTTTTCACCGAATTGAAAAAACGACTAGAGTTTAAAGCACGTACAGGGGCGTGTAATTTGGTCAATTGGCATTGGGGGTTAGTTTTGCTTAGGTAAATATTTTTTATATTCGTTTTATTAAGAAATTTAAAAAAGATTTAACAAACCAAAACCAACTAAGACTCCCAAATGTGACAGTTTTGCATGACCGTCTGTAACGTTTCAAATTAAATTACATGTCCCTATGCTTTAGTGTATGTTTACTGATCTATTAGTAATATTAATAAATTAGAGAGCAAAATATAAATTAAAAAGCTAAAAATAATAAAATCATTTCTACCGCTAAAGAAAAAGCAAAACTATTTGCTAAACAATTTGCTGCCAATTCAACCTTTGACCCTCCCGTCAATCATCCAATTCCAGCTATTACCCCAGTTCCTCATAAAAAGCCCGATATTATTTTTAAGGTAAAACACATTAAGTGTATCCTTTCTTCTCTTAACACCAAGAAATCGTCTGGGCTGGACGGCATCGGCATACCAGCAGTCGCTTTAAAAAAATGTCCCCTAGAACTTGCACCAATCTTAACCCGGCTCTTTCGAATTTCTTACGACACAGGTATCTTTCCGTAGAGCTGGAAAGCTGCACGTGTTCAACCTATTTTCAAGAAAGGATCTAAATCTCTTCCATCTAATTATAGACCAATTTCAATTCTCTCAGTTCTTTGTAAATTAATGGAAAAATTCATTAATTTACAATTTCTTAAGTATTTAGAAAAACATAAAATTTTGCATGACAAGGCAGTATAGATTTCGCCACTAAAGATTTACAGCAGATCATTTTTCTTTGTATCACACTGCTGGAATAAGTCTCTTGAGTTTCTAGGTGAGTCCCAGATCGTTGATCTTGATATATCCAAAGCTTTTGACCAGGTCTGGCACGTCGCACTTCTTAATAAACTTCCTCCTATGGTCTTTCAACTAATCTCTGTACTTGGCTCTCTAGTTATCTATCTAATCGACGTATATCAGTTATTGTGGACGGACATTCTTCAAGCTTTCACCAAGTAAATGCTGGAGTGCCTCAGGTCCTAGTTCTGGCATCAACATTGTTTCTTCTTTCACATCAACGACCTTCTCTCGTCCACAACTAATTCCATTCATAGTTTCGCCGACGATAGTACCCTTCACTCCAGTTTTCAGGTTCCTAAACCCATCACTAAACCTGATTTGGAAAACAAACGCAGAGCGATGCAGATATCTATTTTGCAGGATCTTTATTTAATATTGGATTGGGGCGCCAAAAATCTCGTTCATTTTAATGCATCCAAAACACAATCATGTTCCTTGTTGCGAAAAAAATCATCAGATACTCATCCTCTACTTATGAGCGGCCAAGTTTTACAGAGAAAGACACCTTCAATCTTGTGGGCGACACATTTGAAAGTAACCTTAACTGGCATAAACACATTGTATCTATAGCCACGGCAGCTTCAAAAAGCTTGGATTTCTCTTTCGAGCCAAAAAGTATTTTTTTCCTTTAAATTTATACACTTTATACGTGTCCCAAATCTAACCTCCTTTGGAATATTGTTCTCATATCTGGGACATGGCGTCCCCCACAACCCTAAGCATTCTTGATTCCATTTAAAGAAGAGCTATTTGTCTCATTAATGATCCTTCACTCACAGAAAGGCTTTCCTCTCTTGCCCATCGTCGGACTGTGGGGGATTTATCGCTTTTTTATTGGTACTTCCTTGGCTTCTGCTCTGAAAAATTGTCCAGTATAGTTCTTCTACTCACGGTTCTCAACAGAGGAACTCGTGGTGCCGCACGTATGCATCCCTATACGGTCCAACTGGACAGGCTCTGAACTTCTCACTTTGTTCGTTCTTTTATCTCTAGAGTTTCTAGATTGTGGAACCTGCGGCCCGCGGAGGTCGTTCCTTTCCCCCAAATCTTCAAGTATTTAAGACCCGTGTCAACAAACTCCCTCTTACCTCGCTTAAGACACCCACGGTACGTTAGTATTTAGGTTTTTAGCCTTCGTGGTTTGTCCCAAGATTTAAAAAACCCACTTAAAAGTTATAAATAATAAATAAAGAAAATAATAAAGTCGGGTAATAAAATATGTGCTAAACTACTAAATGTTCATAATTAAATAAAAAAGCTTTTATATTTTTATGTTTTTATTTTTTTTTATTTATTTTTATTTTTTTTTATTTTTTTTTTTATTTAATATTTTACTTTTAGTAAGTTTTATTTATTTGTCGGATTAATTTTTTTTTAAATGTTTATTCACGGGAAATTGTTGTCGGTTCAGTTACTGGAGAACCCTTATAAACTTACTGCCGAGTACAATGTTGATAAATGGTGAATTATTTCTACGTCAGTTGCAAAATCTGGCACTTCATCTCTTATATCCAACATCTGATCTAATACAGTTCGTGTTGTGTCGTTTTTCTGACCAAGGTGAGAGTGATTTTCTTTAGCTTTATTTAAAACCTAAAAAAATGCAATCAAATCAAACAATTAAAAAAAAACAATATTTAGGTTACATAGTATATACACGAAGATCAAAGCTCAAAGCTCAAGGCAATTAACTTGCAGTGTGTTGAACACTATCAGGTCAAGATTAGACAAAAAATGCCCGCACGTCAACATTCCTGATAAGACAAAGCATTGGTCTCAAATTGTTGTTGCTTTAAAGAGTCTTTTTCCACGCATTGACAAAAATTATCGACGAAAGATTTAGGTTTCTTATAGTTTATTTGTTTTCTTAAAATATAAGTTGAAACAAAACATTATTTGGTTTTCTCAATTAAATATCTTTTGGAGAAAAGCCAAATAATATCTTGTTTAAATTTATATTTCCAGAAAACAAGATAAACTATAAAAAAACTTATTATACGGCTAAACACCTTCATTTACTATTTTTATTTTCTGGTTATAATAGCTAAAGGTGTACCAGTTAATTAATTTTATAAAATTAAGTAAGTGCCAAAGTCATATCATTAGTCATTTTTAATATTTGTTCCACATTTTCAAAGGGATCAGTTCACGTCTGGCAGCCTCGTTAAAAATTTATGATTAGATTATTAAAATAACTTTGATCGGAAGCCTTTGAACCCATGTTGTTGCAACCTTTTTTATAGTTTATATAGTTTTTGTTTCTACTTTTTAATTTATATATAATCTCAATAAAAATAATTATTTTATATTAAAAAATCCATTAATAATTGAAGACGTCAGTGGATGAAAGACGTAACTCTTATGATTTTTTTTGTTTAATTTTTGTTAAGGATTTTACATCACAAGCAAAAAAGTATTTTTTCATAACATTTCTTGCGAGGCCATTTAGGCGTAGGCAAAGTTATCCGCGAGGCCGCTTTAATCCTGTAAAAAAAATTGAGGAGCAAAAAGAAAAGGTTCTCCCTCATTTTTTACTTCTTTCACACATTCTACAGTTTTGGGGGGCCCCTGATTTACAATTTCAGGTCTCCAAGAACGTCCGCATCTTTCATTTCGGTATTTTTCCTATATCACATTCCATACCTACACCTTGCCGCAAGGCCGTAGGCCACCGCCTACGCCTAGCTACGCTACTGATCTTTGAAGTTAAAATTAGCAAATATCAAGATATTGCGGTAGAAATATCAGAATAACACAAATGTCAGATAACATCTTCATCCACTGACTTTTTAATAGTAATCTTCATTATTATTATATTATTACAAGAGCAGATAAGCTCTTTATAATGTATAAAAAGTTTAAGTTTTTCAAAATATTCATTAAATATCTTTATTATAAAAAAGCCAGAAAATATTTTGTTTAGAAAAACAAGGTTTTTCTTTGCAGGCCTTACTGTTTATTTATGTTCATGCATACCTTGAAACTGTATTTGTATAATTGTTAAAATTTATATTCATTCATTACTATTATTATTAGTATTATTTGTAGTTGCATATTACAGGGCTAAAGGGTTATAAAAGCGTGCCTGTGGTCCTTCTGGCAGAAGTTAACCAGAAAAAATGTGAAATTAGTGAATGTTAAAATATTTTTTTAATTTTATTTGGGTATGTTGCATTCAAAGTGTAAAAAAATTAAACTTGGTACCTCCCAAAAAAATCCATGGATAATTTTTTAGCCTCTTTCTGCTCCTGGTAGTTTTGAGTAAATCTATATAGAAAATCAACCTGTAGCCATGGTTTAATGATTCTTCTATGGACTAATTCATAGGCTCTAAAACATATATTTTTAAAAATATTTTTCTGGAAACTATATTTTATATTACCTGCTTATTTTGGCCAAAAAGTCATCAAGTTCGCCAGACTGGGCGTTAGTTTTTCGACCTACTACGCTTTCTGAAAAAAAAATATGCAGAGTGTCCGCTTATATTTGGTACACAGAAAAACCACAGATTCCTTATGCCAAAATACTAGGATTTAACCATACATACCTATATCCAAAAGTTGATAATAAGGAAAATACAGTTTGTCAAAGTGAAAACAATATTTTAAATTTATTTTGATAACTTTTAATACATCTTGAATATTTTAATAAAACTCGGTATTTGGGGGTTTTCTAACATGAGCTATTCAGAAATGATATTAATTTTTATGTATAAACCAGAGGGGACTGGCTAAACTATTTTTTTTAAACATCCTAAATTTTTGTGCTATACTGTATATACCATCCAAGTAAACCAGTAAACTCCCCAATGGTTTCTATACAAAAATAGTATACTTTGTAAGAATGGCTCTAAGCAACCGTTTTTAGGATATTTGAATTTAAGTGGTTTAGCGCAACCAAAAAATGGCTTTAAAAACAGCGCAACTACAACTGCCTCATGGTAAACGAATGATTTAATGTATTTTCTCACATACATTTTGGTTGCACTAAACCATTTAAATGCAAATATCTTGAAAACGGTTGCTCGGATGGTTGGTAGGATGGTACATACAGAGTAGCGCAAAAAAGTTGGGATGTTAGAGACATCCTACACAAATAGTGTAGCTAGCCCCCTTAGTTTACACATAAAAGTGAATATCAGGTTTAAATAGCCATGTCAAAAATCCCCTAGATAGAGTTTCACTAAAATATATCAAAAATCATCGGAAAAAAATTAAAATAATATTTTCACTTTGACCCCTGTATCTTCCATATTATCAACTTTTGAATATAGGTATGTTTAGTTAAATCTAAATATTTTGACGTAGTAAATCTGTGTTTTTTCTGTGTACATAAAAGTTTTAAAAAAATGGTAAAGAGATTTTTTGGTACCATTAACAAAGTCAGTAGCGGCCCTGTGAATGTAGTGCTCAATATTAAAAGTGGGTTGTTCAAGTTTTTTCTCCAATATTTTGACAAGAACTTTGGTGTGTTTCAGAATCACCGGAAAGTATTTCGTTATGTTGCGTTTTAAAAATAATGGAGACATCAACCGTCTATCTTTTTTCCATTTGGGTCCTACAAATTAGAATTTAAATAATTATTGGTACAGAACACAAGGCTTTTTAATTATTTTCTAAAAGAAACATTATGAAAATAAGTTCAGTCATAAGATATTTTAATCAATCGTGGGTACTTGTTATGTGAATTTTATTTTGAAATTTTTACCTGATCCGGAAATAAGTCCTTCTCCATTAAAATCCTTTATAAATTTGTAGACATCATCTTTAACAGCAAAAGTCATGGAAGAAAATATTTTCTAAAAATAAACAAAGTTTTTAATGTGTATATGGTATTTCCTTTAACATAGAAAACGGCATAATATTTGACGTTTCTCAAATTTAAAAAAATGAAGATATCCAATTGATGGATTTTAGATCGAAGAATTTAATAATCTAAATAAAAACACAATTGCATGAAAAACAAAACAAATCGCCATTCAATGTTGCACCAGTTAAATAAAAACATCCTTTTTATTAAAACATTTTTGGATTCTATGGCCAATTCCAAGCGTTTTTCAATAAGGGTACTTTATAGTCTATCTTCAACTCTTTTTTAGGCATTGACGCTTTAACAGTCACTTTCTTGACATTTGTAACATTGTAACATAGCATTACCATCTGTAGTTTTTTATGATTCATACATATATATATTATGAAAACTAATGTAAAATCTGCTAATAGCTAAAAATTGCATTACCTTCATTTAATATTGATATATTTAATTAATTTTATTACAAGCCCGAAATGTGACTTTTAAGCGTCAATAACTGAAAAACAGTTGAACATTTGAAGATAGACTTATAGTACCCTGATTAAAAAATACTTATAATTGACCATAAAATTTAAAAATATAATAAGAAATAGGGTGTTCTATTTAAAAACGCAACATCTATGGCGTAGATTCTTTGAGCCAAAATACATGGAATGGCTATCTTAAATTTCTTAAAAATACGAAAAAAGTAAAAAAATATTTCATTTTTCCTATTAAATGGAATATCCTGTATTATGGTTTCTCTCATTTGTATATAGGGCTTTTTGAAATTGGTCAATAATATATTTGCTTTTTACTGTTTGGCAGTGAATCGTTCAGTGCCATTAGAATTCAGAGTTGGGAAGTATTTGAATACTCGGTATTCTGAATAGTATTCAGAATACATTTTGCTGGTATTCGAATACTTTTCGAATAGATTTACTTGTTTGGTATTCGGTATTTTGTATTCTGAATATCGTTTTTAAATATTCTGGTATTCAAGTCCTGGTATTTAAATATCGGTATTCAAATACTGGTATTCGAATACTGGTATTTGGATACCGGTATTTGAATCCTGATATTTGAATACCGGTATTCAAATCTTTGTATTTAAATCCCGATTTTAAATACAATTTGATTATTTTTATTAATATTATTTTTCACACATCTAAGGCAAATTAAAACATGTCCGAGGTGGTTTTGCCGTCGACTGGGTTAAATTTAGTCATTGTAAAACTGTGAGACGAGACAGGCCGCGGAAGAAACAAAGTTGTATTACGTCCTCTGTTACGTCTGCATTTGTGCGGTATTATTATTCAATTTTATAAGTTGTAATACCTGTTATCACTTGTGTGTAGGGGATATAATATCGAGATCCCGCCCCTTTTAGATTCTCGAATTTTTCGGGATTAAATTTCTCCTCGTATTGTTAGGATCAATAAATAAATTTCATTTTCATTCACAGTAAAAATAAAAAGTTAGCATTTTTATTTCCCAGCTAATTTTAGTCAGGATTACGCCGTCTTACTTGAAAGCAGTGGAAAATATGTATTTAGTTGTATTTTTTTAACAATATAAATGTTATTTATACAGGGTGTCCATTAACTTTACCGACAAACTTTAGAGGAAAATTCTCTGACAAAAATAAATAAAAAAAAACTTTATATGATCATATATTCTAAACGTCCTACTTTTGGAACTACAGGGTGTTAAAATTTAGGAAAAACAGCAGTTTTTTTACAATAACTTAAAAGTGAAAATATTTTTTAAGAAAAGAAAGGTGCGCCACTGCATACAACAAATAAAGTTTAAAAGGAGTGTTATTGCTTTTTCATTTTTCTTTTAAAAGGAAGAACCTTTTTTTGCTCTTCAAAATTTTTTGGACTTCAGTATTCATGAATACCCAAATGGTATTCATGAATATTGAGTATTTGAATACTTTTTTCTTGGTATTCGAATATATTCAGTATTTAAATACTTTATTTTTATGGTATTCGTATTCGAATACCGAATTTCAGTATTCGACCCAATTCATCTAAATTTTTAATTCTATGTACTAAGATAATATACAGGTAGGTATTCTGACCCTGAAATGCATCATAGAAATTGTGTGAAATGGTGCCGAAAACCACTAGTGTGTCAGACTCACTAGCCGACAATTAAAGTATTTTCATTATTGTAGAAGGGTGAAAACTTTTTTTAACACTCATTTGTTAAATATATAAAATAAAATTAAAATAAAATTTATCATTAGAGTAGTAGGTATAAATGTATTTTATTTGCCGGCTGTATGTCTGACACACTCGTCATTTTCGGCACCATTTTACACATTTCCCATGATGCATTGCAGGATTAGAATACCTTTCTGTATATTACCTTACGAAGTACCCAAGGAAAATAAACATTTTAATAAGAAGCGCTCGATCTCATTTAAGCTAAAAAGCTTTTAGCTGTTCGCTAAATTTTGTGACGTAATCTTTTTCCGTAATTCTTTGTTTACAATCGTACTGGAAGGTTTTTCGAGGTTTTGGTGTTATTTTTATGCTTTTTAGTCATTGGACTTTTATATATGTTTAGTTTTTACTGTTTATAGTTAAATTCAGTAGTTATTAGTACTGCAGTTACAGAGAATTTTAAAACTTGTAAACAGGGGTCACTGACCTTTGGATATTTTTTACAGGGAATTTACGTTTAAATCGTTATTAAGGATAAGATACCATTTTTTTATATGTTTTTATTGATTTTATTTTATGGTATGCAAGTATTGGTTTATTTTATCAGATAAAAAATATTATGGCAAAAAGGTGACGTCACAAAGATAACCTATATTTTCGGACAAATAAAAAAATCGAGCGCTCCTTATTAAAAAGTTTACCTTCCTTGCGAAGTACTTACCTCTACTTGGCGGGCATCACGAAAAATAATACAAAGTTTAGGTCCAATCCAGAATCTCATGGGACTAGGGTAACTATTAATACATTTTACTGCTTTTTCAAATATATCTGAAAGGTTACATAGTTGATTAATTTACAGGGTTTCCGTATTTCGTTGCATTTGCCAAGATAACCTTGATTATTATTATAAACACAGACTTGCGGTATTAGCATAGTGTTGCTGTTTTTTAATTATATAAAAGATGACACTTAACCATTTTTTATGACTCTCTTAGTTTTTGATATACAGGGTAAAATTATTTTTTTCCATTTTTGGACACCCCTCGTATTTCAGTTGTCTTGTAACTTACAGCATAAGTAAAAACTGATATTAATAGATGTTCTAACGACGACTTACTTTTATTTTCGTCGTAGCAAAACTTCGCGAAGCCAGCAAATGTCTATTAACCACGTAACCCCGCAATTGCAACGCAGCATTTCGAACACCCTATACATATTTATTTTTAAGTGGGTACTTTTCTTTTAACACCAGTGGCGTAGCTACTATGGGGCTAGGTGGGGCAGCGCCCCAGCGGCCCCAAGCTTAAGGGGCCCCTTCGGGTTGAAAAAGAGCCCTTGAGGTAAGCACAGAAATACAAAAAACAAATAGGATGGAAAATAAAGTGTAAGACCTTTTTTTTATTCTCCAATTTTTTTAGGTCTTGGTTACTATAAATGAAAAAGGATAAAGAAAGTGGAAAGTTAAAGTAACTTGAAAAGTTATGAGAACCTTTTTTTTGGTCTTCAAATTTTTAGGGGCCCCACTTTATGTTTTGCCCCAGGGACCCTGTTACCTTATAAAATGCAAGAAAATAAGATTTTTTAAGTACAATTATGTCTGAAAATGCTTTTGCTTCGAGTTATAGGGTGTTCAAGCTTTGAGAAAAATGGTATCATAACTTTCCTACCACTCCAGATATTTCCACAAGATGAAGTACACTTCTCTTGATCATTACATCATTTGCTGTAAAAGTAAAAAAAATGCAGTGGCGTTTATACCAGATTTGTATTTAATTTTTTTTTAAGAAAAAGTAGTATGCTACTGCTTTCTTTCGAATAATATTATTTTTAAAATACCTATTTACTTTGGGGTTAGGTCTCTTGATATTTTTCCGTACGACAACGGTTTTTCTTTAAAAAATAAAAGCCGTTTTGATGCAGGGCAAAATCGCTAAAATGTGATATGGTGTTTTGTATGTAAAATGTAAAATTATTTTTTGTCTAATTTGTACTAAAGTAAGATCAAAAACTAACTTAACTACAATTTTTATATAATTAAAAAGTTGTTGCTAGTAGGAAGCAATTACACAGTCAAAAACATAACTTAGAATTAAAACACCTATGGGATTTTAGCGATTTTACCATTTATGAAAATGGCTTTTATTTTTTAAAATGATAACCGACATACCAAATTAAGCCTAAAGTTTATAAATATTTTAAAAATACTAATGATTTAAAGAAAAAGCAGTGGAGTACTATTTTTTACTTTAAAAAATGTTATAAAACAAATATTACGACACTGATAAATTTTTTTGAAACTTTTACAGCAAAAATGTTATGGTGCAGAAAAGTGTGCCAAATTTTGTAAAAATATCTGGAGTGGTATTTTCTTATTTTCGTGCATTTTATACAGTGTCTAAAGAAGGTACCAACTTGAAAATAACCATGTATATGTATATATATATATATATATATATATATATATATATATATATATATATATATATATATATATATATATATATATATATATATATACTAATAAAATAAATTTAAAGGACTTTTTACGTCGAGATAAACGTACCTTTTCTATAAAATATTTTTAGTGAGCACCATATAATTACATTTAATTAAAATACAAAAATGTGTTTATACCTTCATCTTTACCCCAAAATATTAATCCATTTCAAAAATTGGCAGTGTCTTCGGCCCAGGAAACTTTTCAGATAAACTGTACAAATATCTTTTGCTCCAAAAATATTTAGCTACTAAAATAGCAATTATAACCAGTATTTCAAAAAAGTAGGAAACCAGACTCATCTAAAAAAATTATGTATGGATTATATTGTTTTTAGTATTATCTACAGAGTAAGCTAACCAGACTAAGCAGAGACGTTATCAACTTTTTCATATAAAGGTACTAGCTGACCCGGCAAACGTTGTTTTGCCATATAAATAATTTTTAAGTAATTTCTAGCCTAAAATTAAAAAAATGTTAAGGGTGCACAACCCTTATCACTAAGGAGTATGAAAAATAGATGTTGGCCGATTCTCAGACCTACTCAATATGCTCACAAAATTTCATGAGAATCGGTCAAGCCGTTTCGGAGGAGTACGGGAACGAACATTGTGACACAAGAATTTTATATATAAGATTACTACATACGAAAGAGTCAGATGAGTGCTTTAAATAATTTGGCTTCTGTAGTCTTATATTTGGCAACGTTGCATAAAAACAATAGAGATAAGACGCAAACGTCTATTGCAAGCAGCTTTAAACAAGTTATTGGTTTTTTATTGTAATGTTTATTTACTAATATACTAAATCAAACTTGTATGTTTTGTTCTAAAAACTATATACAAGGTGTTTCTAAACAAATGCAAGAAATCTAAGGTGGTGATTTTCCACCAAAAAATAAGAAAAACCTTCATATGAACATATTTATGTCTTAGTTTTTGAACTACGGGGGTGTTAAAATCTTTTTAAAATATTGTTTTTTTATAATAACTTTTATACCCATTTATATATTTTTAAAACATTAGGGACATGCACCCTTTGCACTAGAACACATTTTTTGGCATTCAAGAAAAAAATTTGTACCAGTGTCGTCCATGAGGGGTTTAAGGTAAATATTATTTAAGAAAAAAAGTACGCCACCGCAGTTCTAAAATAAAAATATGTTTTTAAATCCCCATTTATTTTTAAAACAAATATGATCTCCTGACTTTTTTGTTTCATGTACGGTTTTCGCGTAAATCAATAAAAACCAGAGAAATGGTTTTAATTTCTTTACGCGAAAACCGTATCTACATCAAACAAAAAAGTCAAGGGACCAAATTTGTTCTAAACCAAATAAAGATTTTTAAAAAATACTTTTATTTTAAAAAATGCAGTTGCGTACCATTTTTTCCTCAAATTTTTTTACCTTAACCCTCTAATGGACGACACTGGTAAAATATATGTTTTTACTCGTATGCCAAAAATGTTTCTTGGTGCAAAAGTTATTATAAAAGAACAATATTTTTATAAAAAAATTAACACCCCGTACTTCAAAAAACTAAGACGTTTAGCTCATATGATTATATGAATGTTTTTTTCTTATTTTTTGGAGGAAATCAACTCCTCAAATTTTTTGCATTTGTTTAGAAAAACCCTGTTCAACCTTAATTTTTTAAAATACCATATTTAATAAATGCTTAAATTTTGCGCGCATAAAAGCTATTTGGTGGCGTTGCCACATCTCAGTAACATAGTATATCGTCGATCCGCGTCTCAAATCTGATATGTGACATGCTTATTCTGTGGCACATATCAGGTTTAGCAATTGCACCGACGATATTTTATTTATTTCATAACCCTGATTACACGGGGTGAAGATCGGATTTTAATTAGCCAAAATGTAAAGAATTCCGTTTTCTTTCCGTTGACACCACTTTTATTAAAAGCTAAATGGCAGTTATGTAAAATAAAACAAAATTTTTGATTTCTCATAGAGATTAATGTTAAAAGCAATTTTTTAATAATATTAATACCATTAAATTTACATAAATTATTTTAACTTTAAGAAATGGAGGTTTTAAAAATGTAGGAAATATACATACCTAATATTCTTTTAACGTAAAAAGCTTTAAAGCATTTAAATTTCAATGTTTTGAAAATTAGTAATTTTAATTTAAATTTTATTTGTTGTTTATTTAGTTATTACACCATACAGATTGGTGTAATTATCAGACCGAACAAAACAGTAGCTTTAAAAAAATATATATGACTTTACCTTTAAAAATAAAAATAATTTTAATACCAACATCTTCACTTATTTACTTTATCACAAATAGCAATATAAGAAGATGTAAAAAAGTTGAACCAGTTGTGAGTACCACTTACCTGACCAAACCTATTCCATAAAAACATTTATTCTAACTCGCACCTATATATGGTCATGGTAACCTCTATTTTTATTAAGTCTATAGTACGAGTGCTTTGTTTTATTTGGTTTATAAAAAGCCTAAATTGCCAAGGTTAAACTTAATCTTGATTATCTTATTTTATTTCAGCCCTTCAGTTTATACAGAGTGATTCCGAACTTATCCTTAAGGGTGGCGATACCTGTGAATGCTTATATTCTAACTGGTTTTTATGTGTTTTTTAATGAAAAAGTTATTATATATTTTTAAATTTGGTATGTAGTTTACTTAAATTTTTAAATAATATAAGATTTTTTTCATATTAATTATTCAAAATGGCGGCTATACTCTTAATTCTTCTACTAAGACCGAAGAAAGACTTCTTAATCGGCGGGCACTCTAACATTGGTCCTAGTGATTTGAAAATCAAAAACTAATTTTTTGTGTTTAATAATTTTAAAATTTGTTGGTAAACGTAAAAAAGTTACAAAAAGGTAAACTTGCGGATTACAAAAGGTACTTAAAAAATCAAATAGACTCTTTTCTCAATTTTTCCATTCTTTTTGCTTGGAAAAAATTATTATATTTTTAATTTTCGTAATTTTGTATATTTACATAACAAGAACTGTTGTTAAAACAATGTAAGCAAAATTTTAGAAAATTTGAGCAATAGCTTTTAAAGTTACCGTGCCCGTCAATTTAAAAATATAGTTTGGAGAAAAATGCGTTTAAAGTTTAAATAAGAGCATTAAAATTCAAGTGACTTATCGACTCTGTAATATAAGAAATACTGAAAATTAGGTTCCAAAATTTTATTGACTTAAAAACTAAAGCATAAATTCTGCTTTATTAAAGTTCGTATCAACAGAGAAATTTTTTTAAATATTTTTTCTGCTCTACCACGTGACAGTTAAAATTTGTTAAAACATTTTTTATTAACCCAGGATTTAATAAGGGGGCATGAGTTTATGTCCTACAATACAGGGTGTCCGCTAATTAATGGTACACAGAAAAACCACAGATTCCTAATGCCAAAATACTAAGATGTAACCAAACATACCTATATTCAAAATTGACAAAGTGACAAAAATATTTTTAATTCGGTTAAATAATTTTTGATACGTTTTGAATATTTTATTGAAACTAGGTACATGTCAATGACAACTTTAAATGTCAATGTGAGAGCTGAGCGCCATATTGAGGAGAAAACCTAAATGAAAAAAGGGGTCTTGTGGCACATCATTTTTAGGCAAAATTTTTTGAAATAGACCACTCACATTTGATACTCATTTTTTTGTTTGTAAAGTAGAGGACGCTACCTACAATGCCTTAAATTATTCAAAAACTTTACAACTTTTTGTTCTACTAGTATGTACCATTTAAGTGTACGAGTTAGCTCTTCTTTTACAGAAAAAAAGTTTACTTTGTAAAAGGCGCTCCGAGCAGCCATTTTTAATCTGAAATTATATTGTGTGCTAAAGAATAGTAAAGGAAATGAAAAAAGACAGTTATTTACATGTAACCAATAGAAAAATGCGTATAAATAATAAGTTTTATATATTAAACAAATGAAGCCCAGCTATATATAGTGCTGTCTTTCTAGAAAAAATATATAAACGCTTTAATACACCAGAGGTTTTATTTAGCAGATTTAGCAATTGAATGTACTGACCAGAGGCTAAGGCAGACGCCTACCGCAAGCGCTGTGTCTTAGGCCGAGATTCCGAACATACACAAATACTTCTACCTTCTGCGGTCTTCCAGGCTAAATAAAACCACCAGCGTATGTAACTTTTTTGGTAAGAGAGCACCAAAATGTTATTGTGCCATCATTTAGTTAATAGATTAGCAAATATTTTTATGTAAACAAAATTTTCTTAGAACACTTAAAAGTTAGTAAAATTTCCATTTGGGTATTGTAAAACTAATTAGTTTTAAGCGTAAGCTATTTTTTTCTGTTCCTTTACGATTCCTTAGCATACAAACCAATTTTTATCAAAATCCAGTAATTATTTGCTAATGCATATATTGTAATTTACAAAAATAGTACTTCAAATTTTGTATCACTCATACATTTTTAAAAAATTAAAATTTTAAAAAGCGTTTCGGGATATTACTTTTAACCTATGAATGATGTGTCAGTTGTACCTAATGCCACAAAATAACTAGCTACGCTAAAGCTAATGCGCTGTAATTAATGGTATTTTTCGGTTGTACTAAACAGTTTCAACGCAAATATCTCGATAAGGGTTGCTCGGAGCGATTCTTATAAAAAAATATTTATTTGTGTAGAATCCATGGAAAATATTACCGATTTATTTAAATGGTACATATAGGGTAGCAGAAAAAGTTACGTTGTTTTAGAGAAACTAATCAAAAACTTAAAGTACTGTAGCTAGTGTCTCCTACCTGCCAGAATGAAGTTTATAACGGATTTAAAAAGTGTATATCAAAAACCCTTGGATACCAAGTTTTATTATTATATTTAAAATGTATCAAAACAACAAAATTAATTTAAAATATAAAATAAAAACAATTTAATTTTAAAAATGTGAGATAAGAAGTGTATCGTATTTTAGTTTAAAAAACAAATTGCCCTGACTATTGTTGATTTTATAGAACTAGATGTGTTGCAATAACCATTTGCACGGGTAAGAGGTCGACATACAAGATTAATAGCGAACTTGATGCAATAATGTACAAGTTTTTTTACAATAATGGTCACAGTAGGTTTATTGTGCCGTATAATTTAGTAATACGTTTTGATATTTTTATATAAAAATAAATACGATATTCAGGGTTAAGAAAAGACAGATCTTATCAGCGGGATTTATTGAATAAAAAAAGGCGTAAAATGTAAATTTAAACTAATTTTAAATAAAATATTTAATAAAGACTTTGCCTTTTTTGCGTTTTTTGACCGTATTTCAAATAAAAGATGAAAATATTTGTACAAGAAAATGAAGAAAAATTATCACTTGAAAACGGTTGGAAATAGACACCATCCGAAACGTCGTGTATCATTTAAAATAAAACACAATGGAAGTCCAAGAAAATGATATTATTAAGACTCTTTCATTAGAGTGTTTTACACTGGCAAAATGTCATAGCAACCTTCTGTTTTCTACTAGCAAAACTCCTCCCTGCTCCTACCTTGATATACCCAACATGATGTTATTTTAGCGATAAAACTTCAAGCAAAAGTGAATTAAAGGGTTGCCGTTTTTAATTAATAAACATTTTTTTTGCTTTTACGGAATTTACTGGTACTGACCTAATGCTTCCTAAAATTTATTAACAGAACCCTAAAAGCTAAAATTACATACCAGTTTTAGCGATAATGTAAGGTAGCAAAACAATATCAAAGACACGATTACCTCTTAAAATGCCCTACATATCAATTAAAACGTCCACAACCTTTAATTGCTTGGTAACTTTAATTGATGTCTTACCTTTCTACAGAATGTTTTCCTTCACAGACCCATTTTTACACCAGTATAAAACAAAATTTATTTATTTAACATGTTAATGGTGAAAAACCTTTGCGACTTAAAATGTACTTTAACCATTTTAAGTCATTGAAAACGAAATGAATTACATAAATGACGTTACTAATAGATCCTAAAACATACATGATTATATATTGGTAATTATCGTACATTCATTACTAATTTTTTGCTATTTTTGGGAACTCAAGGTGGTCCAAACATTAATGTATTAATTAACTATTGCATTTTTTTCTACCTCTCCAAATTTTAGTAGAATCTAACTTATCAAAAGTTGTAACACAAAGAGGACGTTTTTTGGAACGCTCTCTTTTTCTATGAGTTTGCTAAATTTTAAAGTGATTCAACGTCCTCATCAGGGTTATGATACCTGTCCCGGATCTTCATTTTTGTAAGGCGGGACAAAAACTGACCCCGCACCGCCCTTTTGTTTGTGAAGCGAAAAATACATTTTTTTAAAGAAGAAAATTAAAGACCAAAGAAAAAAAAGGAAAAACTTCCTTGATTTTTAAATGGCCTTTTTTCCATCACTTGGTGCCCTACGTATAATATATTCAGATCGCAAACGCAACTGCTCACCGTCCAGTGCACGTCGGTCATGCCTAATTTTGCCGCCCCTTGAAGGTGTCAGCCGGGGCAGACACTCCGGTTTGCTTACACCTAGATTTGGGACAGAATGATACAAGTAGACATTAAATTCTGTGGAAAATTTTAAAAATTTAAAATATTAAAATATTTCAGTTGTAATACCACCAGTGCTAAATTTATTTCCAGAAATTTTGTCAAAGCCACGAATATTTTAATTTTCTTAAAATATTCGTGGCCGAGAGAAAATTTCCCGGAATAATTTGAGCACGTGTAGTATTCGGTAAGAAAATTTTACATTAAGTTTGTGTTTAATAATATTCTTTTAAATTAATATTTGTAACTTTGACACGAGCTTTAAAATTTTACTATAAAATATTGTTGCAATTGTTGTTGCAAATATATGTAATTTTAGAGCGTATCATTGTTTATTCTTTTATATTATACAGGGCGTTATTTAATAAGTGTCCGATATTTCAGAGAGTGATTTTTCAAGTATTTTTAAGATAAAAGTTCCCATGAACGTGTGGTCTAAGATGCTTCGCTTTCAAGATACAGGTGTCAAAGTTTTATTTTTATTTATGTTTTCTGCATAATTTCCTAAATAATGCCGATTTCGAACGAAAATTGGTACCTGGGGTTTTTTGACATGAGAAATTTGAATTTGTTCATAATTTAGCTCTTACTTGTAGAGGGCGCTAGCCACATGTATATTCTCACTTTCAAAGGCTCATGACTTTTTGTACAACCCTGTATTTACATTTTTGTTAAAGAAATGGATTCCTTAGTCATTTTTACGTAAAAGGTACTCCTATTAGATGACGCTAGGAGCAACCGTTTTCGAAATATTTTAGTTTAAAATAATCGATGCATACGCTTAGTAATAAATATGCTAAGTAAAGACCGGCTACTTGATAAAACCGTCATTTTCGGCGGTCTTTACTTAGCATATTTATTACTAAGCGTATGCATCGATTATTTTAAACTAAAATATTTCGAAAACGATTGCTCCTAGCGTCATCTAATAGGAGTACCTTTTTACGTAAAATGACTAAGGAATCCATTTCTTTTAACAAAAATGTAAATACAGGGTTGTACAAAAAGTCATGAGCCTTTGAAAGTGAGAATATACATGTGGCTAGCGCCCTCTACAAGTAAGAGCTAAATTAAGAACAAATTCAAATTTCTCATGTCAAAAAACCCCAGGTACCAATTTTCGTTCGGAAATCGGCATTATTTAGGAAATTATGCAGAAAAACATAAATAAAAATAAAACTTTGACACCCTGTATCTTGAAAGCGAAGCATCTTAGACCACACGTTCATAAGAACTTTTACCTTAAAAATACTTGAAAAATCACTCTCTGAAATATCGGACACTTATTAAATAACACCCTGTATATACCCTATAAAAGGACAATTGGTAAAAATAGTTTACTTTAATTTTTTTAGACCCATACCTTGCTTTCGTTTGCTCTTTACTTATGTCTAGTACTTCAGTCTTATGATATTATTTTACTAACTGTAGTTGTATAAAATTGTCATTTAGGGTCTTAAAACCTTACATTATTTTATATTATGTTATGTGTGAAATACTACAACTGGTACAAAATAACATTTTCTTTAATTATGTATGTGAATGACAGACAGTTAAAACAAATTCAATGATTATGTCAAAACTTTCCACTATAATTCGCTCCAGGGTACCCCAGGCAGGAGAAAAAAATTTCCGATAAATACCTGTGTTGTCATGGTAATGCAACCAAAACTACACATTTGATTGGTCAAAAAACAGTGGTGTGGAATTTTGTATTAAGAACTATACAGTAAAGACCTAAAGTCCGTAACCCCCTTTAAAAATTTGAACCATTCGGTATATTCAAATTCTAACAGCTGGGCGCCATATTGGCGAAAAAATGAAATTAAATGAAAGTCGTGTGGCACATGATTATCGAGTTCTTAACAACAAGTACTTAGTAATCTTAGAATATGAAACCAATTACCTACTACAAAATGACGGTACTTTAATAATTACCTGAAAACCTTGGATAATGGAGACAATATACTCTTTAAAACTGTGCCATTATGATTTAATTTTAGAAATTTGTATTTACTTACTTTTTGTAGATATAATACAAAAACAGTATAAATTCCTTTTCAATTTCTTAGTCGTCCAAATTCCTTATTACTATTAAATTAAAATAATTTTTATTAAATTTGTTCGCAAACTGTCAAATTTTAAAACTAGTGACACATAAACTAAAAGAAATAATGACGAAATCAAAGTTGACCGTTGGGCTCTGAACCCAGGGTTCAGTTGATGTTGCGTTTACTGTTACATTGCATAAATTGATATTTAAGTTTATTGTAGTAGGCATTGAAACAAAACACTAATCTTAAGTGTTAAAAAAAAGTTACTTTCTTTAACACTTCATATAGTGTACTAAAATGGAGTACTTTATTTTAATGTTAACGATTAAAAAACTGCATTTTTTTAACGGTCGTGAAAAAGATATTTTTAATGCTGATATAATATACAATGTGTAACATATATATTATATACTCTTTGTCCTACCCTGTATATTGTTACTAATATTACCATTAAAAATAACTTTAAAAGAGCTTTAAGTAAATACCACATTAATTAAATCTAACTTTAATAATTTCTAAAATATGATTATCCAAAAGGTAGTCAGGTAAAACAGCGCCATTTCGTAATACGTAAAGGTATTGATTTTAAATTCTAGGGTTATAAAGTACTCGTCAGGGGCTATAAAATAATGTGCTCCAAACCCTTCTTTCGATTTAAAAATATTCCAAAAGTGCGTCCAGCTGTTATACTGACATTAAAAGGTGTCAAAAAAATACATACTATGCTCATATACTATCATTCCAAATTTCCTGAATTCCTCAAATCATATTGAACGAGTCAGATTTGAAAAGGGGGACGAACCTCGCAGTATTTAGTTTGTGTACATCTACTTTTTCAAAGACAAAAATAGTGGTTTTAAAGCAAGACCATATAAAAAAATAAAAAAAAAAAAATACCTGATCTTTAATTTTTTTCTTTAATATTATTTACATCCTGGTATTTTTATTTTTGAATATAAAGTATATATATTTATATACATATAATTTTTTTTGTATTTTAAATATATTTTTTAACAAGTAAAATCAAACGCTATTTTAGTAGCAACAACATTATTTGTCTTACTTAAAGTTTTGTTTCTTTAGTTTAAAATTAATAATTGTTTTATTATAAATAATAAATTTTAATTATTTTGTAATTTTTATTATTAGCCAATATCCTTTATTTGTGGTTTTATAACTGTATGAAGGTAAAAAAATAGAACACTCATAAAAGAAGTTAAAAAAATTATATAAAAACAATAAAACAATTATATTTATTACTTTTTCTTCCCAGAAATTAACACTTAACAAACCAGTCAGTCAAATGTTAAATTGCAAGAAAAATGACTGGATATCATAAAAAGATGTAAAATACAGGACTGTAGCAATAAAAAAATTAAAAACAGAGAAATATTTATGTTCTTATTTGCAAAGATTTTGTTTTCAACATTATAAAAGGTGTTAAAAAATCATAAAACATTCTTCCCAGTTTTAAAAGATGTTTTTTTAATAAAGTTTTTGTAAACTATTCGATAAGATAACAAAAAGATTTTTTTATTTACTTTAATTTTAAATGGATCTACGTAAGTATTATTATCAATTTTTGATAGGTTCTATTAAATTTATTGACAATCTAATACATTTTTAATTTTGCGACACATGAACTAAAACAAGTAATGGCGGAATTTATGGTAACTTAACATTTTGGTTTGTTTATTGTCGCGTTTACTCACATGTTATAAATTTATTTAAAATAAATTTTAGTAGGCAATAACACAAAACATTTCTTTAAAATGTGGAGGACGTCAATATGTTAAAAATTTTACTTTTTTACCACTTTACATAGACGCAATTTGCTTTGGTTTTTTCCCCTAAAAACCAAAGCAAATTGCGCCCATGTAGAGTGGTAAAAAGTAAAACTTTAACATATTGACGTCCTAAGACTAACAAGACTTCAGCCCCCTGGCTGAAGTCTTGGTAGTCCCGAAAGGTATGAGGCAAGCTTCGATACTTCGCAAAAAAATTAGCGAAAGATAAAGGGATTTAGTTGTCATTACTGCCACAAAAATGACCTAAAGTTAGGTAAAAGTGGCACTACTGACATAAAAATCGCTTTCTCTTATCGCTTTTAGGTTTTAGTCACATAAGTTTCGGCTTGGATACTGGGAATTTTGAGGGGCTAATTTTGTCTAATTTCCTTTTGGAAGGGCTAAGCTCCTAGCCCTCCCAAATTGCGCCTAAGCCACTTCTAGCAAAATTTAATAGTATTGATAAAATACGGCATTTTTTAACGATATTAGTTAAAAAATGATTTTGGAAATTTTAATACAACTACTTATTGAAAATATAAGTTAAATACGGTGTATTTATTTAATGCACAAATATTATTGTCACCTATACAGCTCCTAATAGTTTAATAATAATATTAATACGATTTAAACTAAATATGTTGTAAAAGCTTTATTTAAATAATTAATTTAAATTAAAATCAATAGCCAAAATTAGTTTTAATCTACCTCTGTTCTATTAAACGTAATTGAGGGTGAGTTGCGAAAAACCAGATCATTTGTTGTAAAATTTAGTCATGCTATTGAAAGTGTATAACAAAACCACAGCTTAATAACTGTACCCACACAAAAATGCATGGTGCGGTTTTCAGTAGCGTAGTTGTAATTAATGCGGAATTTTAAGAGCAATTGATTTTAGCCAAAAAAATCAACCAAAACATTTTTTTGCTTTGTTTTTAACGTATATTCTACACGGTGGTAAAGAATATTGTTAAGGAAATTTAAGTGCTGATTCTAAATCAGAAAATAATTAAAAAGTTTATATTAACGTAGGTCCGAAAATTTTTTGTTCACAAGATACGAAGTGTTAAACTTTTTAAAAAACTGCGAAATTTCGAAAACACATATTTTGGTAAAAATTAATAGACTGGACATACACCTTACTTAAATAAGTATTTTTTTACATAATTTTGCTTAATTTTAAGAGAGTACAAAAAAAATACACACATTTACAAAGTCAGTGGCGTACCGTTTTTTTTTGTTATAAATATACCCTCAGTGGCCGCTCGAAACGCCAGTGGACTAATTAAAAGTGATTTAGTTAGTGATAACTTACCCTCTTAATTAAATGTAAATATTATTTCCAACTTAAACTGAAATTGGACAAGGGATATTTAGGATATCTATTAGAAAAAAACTTTTTTTTACAAGTTTAACACCCTGTACCTTGAAAACAAGGAATTTGGGAAACCATGTTTATTATATGATTTTTTTATATTGCCAATAGTAGAATGTGCCCTTTAATTTGCTTTACAGCATTCTGCAACACCCTGTATATTTCTAAAATATATTAAAGTTTTTTTATTTTTACCCGGTGTTTTTGGGTCCCTTATATCCGGAACTTCTTTTCTCACGCCACTGTTTTAATTAATTCAAATATTTACAATGTCTATTACATCACCCAAAATTTTGTTTTTCTACAATACTTCTAAAATTTTACGCAGTTATTATTGACCATTGAGTTTTTACTATGTTTACCGAAAAATAAATCATTTACAAAAAAGGTTTTTAAGGCCGTGTCCTCACTTAGTAACATGTTACCAAAACTTGTTGCTGATACATGTTAAAGAACACGTAACTTGTTGCTTTTTATAAAATTTTAAAAACATGTTAGTTCACACATTGATAACAGTGTTAAGTAGCAAACCGCGCCCTTACGTGCTACTTAACACTGTTATCAACAAAGCCGCGTCCTCACTTGCTACTCAACACTGATATTAACAATGTTATCTGACATGTTTTTAAAATTTTATAAAAAAGCAACAAGTTATTTGTTTTTTCAACATGTACCAGCAACAAGTTTTTGTAACGTGTTACTAAGTAACGACTCGGCTTTTTTAAACTTTTTAAGTAGGTTACAAAATTTTTAACAAAAAACTATATTTTTTAATTATTTAATCTTTGACTTTAATTTTGAATATTTTGTTTCTGTTTAGATTTTTTAAAAAGGAATAGTACACCTTTTTTGCAGAGCGTTCAATATTTTACATAAACAAAGTTTTGTTGTATGATTAACGAATATTGAAATATAAATTTTTATGTATGGGACTGGGAAACATATGCAAAACTATATTGAGGCGAATTTTCCTAATAAAATTAAGAGCTCATCGTTGCTGAGCATTCTTTGGTAGTTTCTAGAAACCAATTCTTTAGTTTTGAAAGTCAAAATAAAAATAGACGATTTTACTGTATATTTATTTTATACTAATACAGATTTAACCAAAAGGAAAAATGCTTTATTTAAGAAATATGCATAAATAAAAGAATAATAATAATTTTTAAAAACTTAGGCAAAAAGAAAGTAATAGGGATGAATATTAAAAAAAGTGCAATATTATTAATATTACTTTAAATTAAATGTATTAATAACAGTGATTAAAGTAACCAATGTTTATACTTTACTTTTGCATTTTTAACAATTAATAATTAAATTTGTTTTTAACTAATCAATTACTACACCACTGCTCAGTTCTCTTTTTCCTATTAGATATGCACCTAAAGGTTATTACCTTTATTATTTCATAAAAATCCCATGAACGATATCCATATTTCAGTTTAATCACCTTTCAATTTTCGCGGACATGATTATAGACCACTCCAGTGGCTACAGAAATAAACTAATATAGAAATAGTGTTGTGTTCTGTTGTAATTATTCTAAATGTGATAAAATATCACCAAAAGACTTTTAGTGTTCTATTTTAATAACTGTATTCAAAAGTATTAAGCTTAAAAATAATAATTTATTTGATCAATCGAAAATAATTAAAATTTGTATAGTTCGTAAAAAAATATTTAACAACGTAATTTAACAAATAACAAAATATTAATACCATAGAGGTGTTTTTTTAATATTATTGGTATAAAATTAAAATGTTGGTGTCGTTAGTTTTTTTGTAGTTATACTTTTATGTGGTATTTATAATTTTAAAAGAAGGAGATTGTATTATCTCTCATGGAAGCTGCCTGGTCCAACAGCTTTTCTGCCAATAATTGGTAACGGTCTATCTTTGATGTGCAGTTCCAAAGGTAATTTTGGTTAACATTACTTTTTATTTTAAGAGACATTGAGGCTGGATACTGCGGGACATAATTGTGATTAAGTAGTAGGTTGGCAGAAAAGCCTCAATGTTATATCTTTCTTTGGTAAAATATGTCTAATATTTTCCAAATTTAGGATAATTATAAAAATACATATTTTGTAAAAGGTTTTAAAAAATTAAAATAAAAAGTTATAAATAAGTCCAGGTCTAAGGGTTTTATAATGCACACACACACAATAATAATGCATATATTAAATTTTGTTACTTTATTTAAACCGACTTCAAAATAATCAATATTACTTACGAAAGTGTTAAAAATAATATAAAAAAGAAGTCGGGTAATAACATATGAGATTAAAGTATAAAAAGCCATAAAGTTTTTAAGACCAAAAGATCTTTTATTCAATATTCCTACAAATGACAACTGTAATGTTGTTATGCGTCCGACAATAATTTTAAAGACCAAAAAAGGTCCCATATCGGTTCACTTACTCTGGTTTTTACGTTCCACCTTACTGGGGGTGCTGGACAACCCGGGGGATGGGAACATTCATAATTAGGAAGTGGCGTATCACAAAAAAACTAGGTCAAATCGATTTTTCTACCAAAAAATGTTTCTTTTTTTTATTACAAGGTCATATAAGTCAAGTTTTATGAGCTTTAGAGTAGAAAATAGATAAAATTATATTAGTAAAAAAAACAAATTAATAAAAAAGGCAAACGATGATCTATTGTAAAACCTAGTAGTAGTAATTAATTACTGAATAATTTAAATATATTAATAACCTTAAAAGAATTAAAAGTAACCAACCAATGCATTACTTTATCAGGTCACAGCAATACATGAAATAATGAAATATTGTTTTAAATTAAGAGAAAAAAATTGTACACCCTATTTTATTTAAATAGGTTTAATAAATTTATTAACTTATAATATACAATAATTATTAATATGAACAGGAACATTCTAGTTATCCAAAGTCAATGTACGTGCATAAATAATAAATTTATTTTAAAATTTAAGGTATAATAAATGTTGGTATAAATAATACCGTATTACTAACCTAACAACTTAATTTAAACAATAAATGAACGTTAATTTCGCAAAAAAAAGGAAATACTTAAGTTCTGCAAGAGCATGTTAGTAAAGGGTAATTAAAAATATATTAATAATATATTTATTGCTATTTGATATTGATCCGCCAAAAACATTTACTTATTAATGCGGCCAAGTGTTAGTGGTTTGTTTAAAAAATATTTATTTTATAATGTTTAATTTATTATATTCTATACCCAATAACAAAAGTTATCGACCATAAACTAACAAACATTAGTAAAGCAAACCAAAGGAAACATGAATTTACCAGAAAAACATCTGTATAATTTTTAATAAGTTTAATAATTTAGGTGTAGGACATGGTAATTAAAACATAGTTAGTTTGATGCCAAATTTAGGAATGTAATAAAAATTTTGTGTTTCTACGGACTTTTGAGCGTAGCTTATTTTTGGGCCATCCTGTAGCGTGTCTTTGGAAGTTCTTACCAAATGGAAAATTTTTAACTATTAACTTTATGAAAAGAAAGTGCCTCTTCAAAGTCCTGCATAATGAGAAATTACATTTTCATAAAAATAATTGTATGTAAGATGTGCACGATAGTTTAAAAAAGATTTTTACTTAATTAATATACAGGGTATTTCCTAACTAAGGCACGAAGTTTTAAAAGTGGTGGTGATTTTCTCTAAATAATATTGGCTGTTGTGCCCACTGTACGCCACTGGCTTTTTATGTAGTTTTTATATATTTTTTAAGCAACTTAAAATATAACTTTTAGGTGTCGTACTTTTTTGTATCTGGCTTCGTATTTAGGATATTAAACAAAAATACAGACTTTTAAAAACATAATTAACTCCTTGTATCTCAGAAACGAAGCAACCATAGTTAGTAAATAACCTTTATTATTTGGAAACCAGTTATTTTTAAGCCACCCTGTACATCCAACCATTAAATATTTTTGTGGAAATGTATTTTCTTATCAAGCAGGACATTTTATGAGGGAGACTTTGTTTCGTAAAGTTATTAATAAAAAGTTTTCCATTTGGTAAGAACTTCCGAAGACACGCTGTATATATGAATTTCTCATGAAAACAAAGGCAGCCAAAAATAGACATTAATGACCCCAAGCCTTTTTTAAACCCATATACAGGGTGTCTGAAAAGGTGAGGTCAGGGGTGATAGAGCCAAAAAATAATGTTAGTACTTTATATAAAAACAGTTTTATCGCCCTTCGTTAGGCAAATATTGACCTTTAAAGTTAGAATGAAAAACACTTATTTCAGTTATAACATGTTAAATTTGTCACATGTCTTAAAAATGCATACATTAAATGCAAAAAAATTGTCTCACCCTGTAAAATTCCGACTTACTGAACAGCCGTTTACCTACGGAAGGAAGCATTTATATAAACGTATTTAATTGCACAAATATCATATGTACTGCCGCAACAGTTCTAAAGTTATAATTAAAATAGGTTTTTTTTAAATTCTAAATTTGAAAGTCAATATCACCCTAACGAAGCGCGATGGAACTTTTTTATATGAAGTAACCTTTATATTATCTCTATCATTTATCACCTTACCTTTCCAGACACCCTGTATTTTAAATAAACGTGTGCAAATTTTAAAAGAAATCGAAGGTAATTTTCTCTATAAATATTGACCTTAGGTATAAAAAATGTTACATAAAACAGAATCAATGCAATTTAATTAACCAGATTAATATCTTTTTTGGTTTTCGTAAACCAAATGGACACCCTAAAATGTAAGACCCTATGTAGAAAAATTTTATCACATTTAAGATTTTTATTTCTAGATTTACTTAAGCAAGTTCTTAAGATTACAGAGCCATACCCCTCACCATTAAGACTATGGATAGGTCCACGATTGGTCATTTTTATTAAAGATCCTGATCAGTTACAGGTAAAGGCATTGTTTCCAGATCCTGCAGATCTCAAATAATTGGGATGTGCTTGAATTCATTTATTGCCGATTATAGTCAGTCCAATATTTATTTTTTAGATTGTCATGCAGTCCTCAAAATACACTACAAAGGCTTTTGTTTATAAATTTTTAAGGCCGTTTATGGGACAGGGACTTTTCACTTCCTCAGGTAAAAAGTCCTTTTTATACCCCAAAGGATGTTGTAGAGGGTGGCACTTTTTCGTTGACCTCAAAGAAGGGGAAAACTAAAAAAGAAAGAAAAATCTGATTACACAATCTCATTTTCGATTTTTGAAACAAATTTAGTGGTGAAAGTAAATTAAGGCTAACTAGATTTGTTTTGGAGATACAGGAGCTTTTTAAATTTTTCCAGTTTAGCGAGGCACTTGTAACTGGCTTGATATTAAAGATAGAAAAAATATGTAAACAGAAAAGTTTTAGGATTTTTTAAGTACAATTAATTTTTTCCATTTACTTTTATTTTAAACTAATAACACAAAGTTGGGTTTAAATGGAACACCCTGTATATTTTATCACCAATAAAAAGGTCTTCTTAAAAGCCGTAAATATGGTCATTATTAGCATTTTAGTAATAAAATGGCATTTTTTAAATAAAACACCCTGTTTATTGTGTCACTGTAAAAGGACATGTTAAAGACCTTTAAGAATTTGGCACATTTAAAATGTATTTTCCTAATAGTCTCGGAAATTTAAGCTTTCAAATCTTAGGGCGTATATCTACCATTTTTTAGATTTAGTTTACATTTTTAAAACTATAAGAGATAAACATATTAAATGTGGTATTTTGTTAGACCTTTTTGAAATATATTTGCAATGGTAATATAATAAACAAGGTGTTTCATTAAAAAATCTTGATGTTGGCTATATTTCCGAAAGTATTAAAAAAATAGATATATTAAATGTGTTATTTCTAATAGCTTTAAAGGAAACCTTTCAACTAATAATAAAATATACAGGGTATTTTATTTAGAAATAACAAACTTTATGTTATAACTTGAAAATAAAAGAAAATGGAAAGACCCAGGTATGCCACTAAATTCTATGTAAAAATCCCTAAAACTTTTTTATTTAAGTTTTTGTTTTCTTTATCTTTAATATCAAGCGAGTTACAAGTGCCAGGCCAAATTGACAAAATTTGAAAAACACTCTGTATCTCCAAAACGAATTAAGTTACTCATGATTAATTTTCACCACTAAATTTGGTTTAATAATCAAAATTGAGATTGTGCAATTAGATTTGTTCTTTTTTTTAGTTTTTGCTATACCCTCCAAGGTCAACGAAAAAGCGCCACCCTGTACAATATTTAAATGAATTCGAAAAGAAAACGTGACATGAATAATTATGGGTATGTTAATGTTTAAGGTATAAAACACAAAACTCAAAGAAAACTGTTACAACCACTCTTTGGTCCAAAAGTCTTGGAGGGCAACAGTATACTCTTTCAGAAACATGCAGAGAAGTTGGTAAAAGTTTTGGAAAAAGTTGTAGAACAAGGTCCGTTTGATGTGCTGCATATTTTGCACGATTCTGCGTTTGAAGCCACAATGGGTAATTAACAGTATTTTTGCAACGCAGCAAATTGCTTATACTTTGCACACTTTATACACACCACCGGGAACTGCCCCGATCGATTTCTCGAAAAATACTCTTTGGAAAATTTGGTAACATTATAAAGTCAGTGGGTGAGATACAACTAAAATATGTTGACAACTCTGCCACCAGTTATACCGGAAGTTAATGTCAACTTTCTTATTTTAAAGGAAACACCCTATATAGGTATTATTTATTTTTTAGATTCAGCGTAAAATTCTAAACCTAATTTATAAATAATGTTCTATACCTAAGTACAACCGTTTTTATCTTATTTTAATTTTTATATTAAAAATGACGTTTGCAAGCCATTACATAACCATCAATTTCTTCTAAACAAAAGCCTTAAATATGAGTTGAGGTTGGGTTTCTTGTAAAGAAAGAACTTCTTTAGTAGATTGTATCGATATTTTTACAATTAATGAATACAGAGTGGTCAAAAATAATCGTTTAAAATTATAACGACAAAAACCTTAAGAGTTAATTTTTTCAAATGGAAACCTCTATCTTTTAGTACATTATCCTATTATGCATTAAAAATAGTATAGGTAAGTGGGTAAAATTATGTATATTTCAAAAATTTATAGTTTTCAAAATATTAACGATTTAATAATTTATCCACACTAACAATGCATTTAAGTACGGGTAGGTATGGAGTAGTTGGCTGTGATGACGCATTTTGTTGTCAAGGACACCTAGAAGCCAAACTAAGCTGTACTTAAAAGCATTGTTAGAACAGATAAATATTAAATTCTTAATATTTCAAAAACTATAAATTTTTGAAATGGACATCCTTATACAAACTTGTCTTTATTTTAAGTGCTTAATAGGTTAGGTAAAAAGAGATAGTGGTTATCATTGAAAAAAATGCCTTTTTAGGTTTTTGTCCTAATAACTTTTGCGATTATTTTTGACCACTTGCGATGTTTTTGATATAAAATTTAAAATAAGGTAAAAACGGTTGGACTTAGGTATAGAACATTATTTATAAATTATGTTTAGAATTTTACGCAGAATCTAAAAAATAAATAGTATGTAGGATGTTCCCTTTAAAATAAGGAGTTGACATTAACTTCCGGTGTAACCGGAAGTAGTAGAGCTATCAAAATATTATAATTGTATGTCCCCACTGACTTTATAATGTTACCAAGTTTTCAAAATTTTTCAAAGCGTAATTTTCGAGAAATCGATTGCGGCAGTTCCCGGTGGGACACCCTGTATTGAATGAATACCTAGTAAGTAACACCGGTTACTGACTTTTTAAACCAATGTAATACATTTTTTGTTCAGGTGTAGGAATACTTACTTAGTTTAGTTTTACTCCTATGCAAAGAGTAAATCTATTTATAAATTATATAGTTTTTGCTTTCTTATAATAGTGTTACTAAATTTTTCAGAATTTTAATCTGCTTGCAATCCTATTTAATTTTAAAATACAATATAAATGCCCCAATAGTTGTATTTTTCAGCGCTAAATTTAAATACATTATTTTTTAGGCAATGACTATTCATACGGAGTATTCAAACTTCAGAAAGAATGCATTACATATAATTTTTAAATCTTTTGTTTCCTTCTTATAAAATATGGTGATATTGGAAACTGTACTTTTTAAAACTAGCCCTCTCATATCTTCTTTTATTCACTACTAAATTATATTATCATAAACAAAAAGTCATAATTTGTGACACTGAGTTACAGCTATTTATTAAGCTTAATCCACAATGAATGACTTTTATAAAATTTTTGGTGACATGAGTCAAATTTTTTAAGTTTTACTGTTGAAATACCCTTATCCTTAAAGTATTATAAAAATGTTATGACACAATACTATTAATACCCATCATGAAACAAATGACATTTTTATTTCACCGTGTATTGCTATCTTTGTACATATGCTTGGTGTAAAAATATACGAGTACTATTTCAAAATATACTAAAAATATACTTGTAACCAAATTAAAAACTTAAGCATATTTAAAAATGTTTTAGATATTTTGGTTGAAGATAAAAACGATCATGATGTTGATTATAAAGTTATTCCTGGCTATGTCCGACGGTAAGTACTATTGGATATTTATTTTAACTAATATGCAAAATATTTAAAATTTGTGGGTTTTCTAAAATTTGCTGTCATAATATTGCATTACGTACTATGATTTCCAATCTCAGCAAATGCAGTTTCCTATATTTATATGTCCATATGTGGCGATTTTTTTGAAAAGCTACTTTAAAAATAAGAGATAGTTTTTTTCTATTTAAAAGATTTTAAACAGAGAAAAAAAATTGTGTGTGTGTGATACTCAAAAATGTTGTCCTTTTTTATGTATATACGATCCAAAATAATTTATTTAAACTTGCAACTGGAAATAGGAGATAGTTTTTTTCTGTTTAAAGATTTTTAACAGAAAAAAAAATGTATATACTATTATGATACTCAAAAATGTTGTCCTTTTTTTTAAGTATATACGATCTAAAAATATTTTCGAGACACCCTGTAAACTTTTCTTTTATTGATAGATTTTTATTTTAGGGTTTTACCATATCTTTTCTCAAAGGGTAATTACTTTTGGTTGTACTCAGAGTTTATATTTAAAATGACAGGATTTTACAAAGAGCAGCAAAAATGGTTAAAATCGCATCTACCATTACAGAAGATGTAAGTAATACTGCAGTCACAGTTATATAGTTCAATCAGACCTTTTTTATTGTGAGATTTTCAAGAAAACAGAAAATATAAGCTGCCGGAGTACTCTAATGACTTATAATATAAACAGAAAATTGTTTTGTCCAAATAATAGGACATAGAATAAGTTTTCTATTGCCGCGCTTGTTGCTGCCCCGGTGAGATCGGCAGAGACGATTACCGAAGTTACGCAACGTGAAATTCGGCCAAAACTTGAATGGGTGACCGTCGACCAGGCAGCCGGTGCTCGGAGGCCAGCGGACGGACCAAGCAGCAACTATTCAAGCCTCTAGGGCTGCAGCGCACCACCTAGAGGGGCGGTGGTTGGACCTAGGTGGAAAACCCGAAAGGGCAAGAGAGAGGCTTTAGATTTTTTTTCAATACAAATATTCTTGCTGTTTCCTTATAAAAGTCGTGTTTTAGTTAGCGATTTTAAGAAAATATATTTAAAGATAAATGGAAGGAAAAAAGTTTTAATTACTGATTATGGCTAATCTTTAGTAGCTACCGTTTTATTGTAATTTTTTATTGTTTTTTTTAGGAATAATCTTTCCGATTTTTTTAGTTTTTTATATAAATCTCCTGATTCCGTTTTATAAAAAAAATCCAGTAATAATCCAAGCAGAAGTTTTTTTATGTACAAATGTTTTGTTTTAGGTGACTAATCAACGCATTCCAGAAATTATCCAGAAGACTTGAATATAACGAAGAATTCCTTGAGCAACAATGATAAAAGAACACCTTCAGTCCTCGAAATGATGTTGGAGTTGGTAAAGGAAAATCCAGAGTGTCTAAGTGAAGAAGAATTTACAGACCATATGATGACTTTTGTGGCAACAGTAAAATATTTTATAATCTTTTTTATTATTATACAAGGTGTCCAGTAACTCAACCGACAAACTTTAACGGGTGATTCTACAATGAAAAATAATACAAAAACTTTTTATGAACCTATGTGCTAATCGTCCTCGTTTTTAAACTACGGGGTGTTAAATTTTAAAAAAAATATCGTTTTTATTCTTACTTTCATAACAATTAAAATATTTTTAAAAAATTTAAAAGACATCTCCCAGGCATCCAAAGACATTTTTTTACATAAAAGAAAAAAAAATTACCAGTGTCGTCTATAAGGGGTTTAGGGAAAATATTTTTTTAGGAAAAAATGGTACGCTACTGCAAATAAAAACCATTTCTTGAGATGGTCAAACCCCCATCTAATTAGGGAATAGATAATAAAGGTTATTCTTTACTGTAGAATTTGATATAAGTAATATGAATAGACCATCCTAAAAAAAAAATTATGCAATAACCGTTCATCAAACAAAAAATAGTCAGGAGATCAAATTTGTTTTAAAGTAAACAAGGAATCAAAAAATATATTTTATTTTTAAAAAATGCAGTGGCGTACCATTTTTTTTCTTAAAATTTTTTTACTTAATTTTTATTCTAGAATCACCCCTTAAAGTTTGTCGGTTAAGTTACTGGACTCCCTGTAGAAATATGGAAATATATTCGTTAACTATCGCATCCGACATCAAATTACGCCATAACCGCCCTAACTTTAACTTTCTGTTACTTTGACTTTATAACGTTTGTATTATTTCATTTTATTTTGTTTTTTTAATTTTGCTTTAATTTTAGAGTCAAGATACGCAAAGCTCAGCTATCGCATTTACTTTAATGATGTTGGGAATGCACAAAAATATTCAGGTAAATATATATTTTTTGTTGAAATATACCTTCTATTTATTATTTAAGCTTGTCTAATTTTTTCTATTTAAAAAAATACACGTCATGTCACTTTTTAAAACTTCCATCGGCAATTTTTGCGTAGAAATACGTAGAACGGAGACAGTCTAAAGTAACAGCATAGCCGTCAACGTATCAGAAGAGATTTTAAAGCAGGCGTTTTTTGTCTAAACTCTACTAGCTAGTGTTCAACACACATAAAATCAATTGAATGCATAGAGCTGGCGTGATATGTACATACACTGTGTGCAAAAAGTCCCGGAACCCCTTAATAATTCTGAAATGCGCTCATTTATCGAAAAGTCTTCCAAATAAAAGTTTATAGATATATTTTAGATCTATTTTATAAAAATATGTTTACATGTACAGGGGCATCACAACGAAGATATAGACACAAAATACCTTTTTTAAATGGAATAGTGTATATTTTTATTGGATTTTTGAATTCTCCACAAAAAATTTTTAATATGACTTTGTGTAACATATGCTATACCTAAACTCACTAGTTTAAAAGAAACAAGGGTTTAAAAAAGTATTTTATCGATATTTTTTATTTTCTACCATTACACAATATTTACCTAGTTACATTTACATAGTAACATTTTTGGGTATGTATGACATGTATAAGTGACTCAGAAAGTGCCATGACTAGTTATTTTAAATAGTTTAACTAACAACTGCTCAATAATTACCAAACGTCACTTATACTGTCATACATGCCCAAAAAATGTTACTATGCAAATGGCAACAAACCAAATGGTAACGAGGTCAAAATAAAATATCGATAAACCTACTTTAGGCCTTGTCTTTTAAACTGGTGGTTATTATAACATATGTTACAAGGGTCATGTTAAAACACGTGGAAAATCCAATGAAATATACTGCCATTCCATTTAAAAAAGATGACTTGTCAATCTATATCTTCGTTCTTACATGTAAACATAATTCAAAATATATCTATAAACTATTTGGGAAGACTTTCGATAAATGACATTGAGTATAAGGGTTCAGATTTACACACAGTATACACAGTATTAATTTATACAATGCATTCCTATTAAAACTCCCTATATTTCAGTTATTCGTACTCTTAAAGCACATAAAAATCTGAAACATGTTAATTTTTTTAAGAGGGATAAATTTTTGTATCAAAATCTACTTATCCAACGTAACCTCCTTGCCCACCGACACAAACGTCAGAAAGTTCAAATGGAAAAGGTAGTTAAATGATACTTTATCTTAAAAGGTTTTAACTTCTTTGTCCAACAGACTTTTGTTTTTCAAAATCGGTTTTCGAGAAAACGTTCTCCTAAAGCCGCGTCCGGACTTGCAACAAATCGCCAAACATTCGTCTATACTAACCAACCTATTTGCGCGCTCCTTGGACGCTAAAAACTGACAAGGTCTGACTCACCGGCGAATCATTTGCCAAGTCCTTTAAACGACGTGAATTCCGTCCACGTCCACGTCCGCGCTATGTGGCGCGGTATGCGGCGTGGAGCGGCACAGCGAATTGTTGCAAGTCATGATGCGGCTCTTATAATTTTTAATTTTTTAAATATTATAATACAATTTGGTAAGAAGGTAATATCACTTAGATGTGAATTATTTTATGGATTTTGTTGGTTCCTGTTACTTACCGATTTAACTGGATAGACCCTACCTTTTATTTTAAATGGAACATCCGGTATATATATATTTTTAATTTAAAATTTCCTTTCACCTTAAAGTATTTTTAATTTTTAATTTAGAGTTCCATAATTTACTAAAGTCGAAATAAATTATTTTTCCACGACCGTTAAAAAAAATGCTGTTTTTTTAACAGTTAACATGTTAAAGTACTTTATTCTAGTAGACTTCCTACATAAAGTATTAAAAAAGTAACTTTTTTAACACTTTGACGGTTTTTTTTACAGTTTGAATTAGTATTTTGTTTCAATGCCTACTGCAATAACCCTAAATATCAATTTATGCAATGTAACAGTAAGCGTGACATCAACTGAACCAAGCGGTCAAGTTACCTTTGATTTCGTCATTATTTCTTTTTGTTCATGTGTCACCAGTTTTAAAATTTGACAGTTTGCAAATTAATTTATTAGAAATTATTAAAAATTACAAGTAATAATGAATTTGGATGATTAAGAAATTGAAAAGGAATTTATACTGTTTAAGTATTATTTCTACAGAAAGTAGGTACATACAATTTTCTAAAATTAAATAATAAATGCATACTTATGAAGGATAATTATTATCCCTTTAAAAATAAGGAGGCTATGATTTTTTTTGCAATATAATGGCTGTGCTGCAAAAATTAACATTAATAAGTTTAGATAAATAAAACATGTATAAAATGGTATTTTGGGAAATTTTTATACGGTCGTGGAAAAAATATAGTAGTATGTAACCGTGCATGAAGTGTCTTTTTTTACTTATGCATGCACTAATATGGAAAAGTACATTATTTTAAAAATCATAGTTTTTACCATTCCCTGTGTTCCTGTATATCTTTAGAGATATTACAAATTCGATAACCAATTTGAAAACTACAGAATTAACTAAATAAACGGATATTTTTATTTTGTAAGATAAAAAATTTAAAAGTTAAGGGTGGTGTAATTTTTTAACTTGACCGGCGATACTTTAGGATGGTTACCTTTTTAAGGGTAAAAATCTTTTCTTTTGCCTATAAAATAATCAAAATAGTTTGGCATTTTTTATTAAATGGAACATAACTAACATTAATATTTATTTAACATATGGTTTACTAGTTAATTAAAATATGCTTTTTCACCAATTTTTAGGAAAAAGTTATTGAAGAACTTAAGGAGGTTCTTGGAAACAGAAAAGTCGTCGATTTTAGTGACACATTAAAACTAAAATATATGGAAATGTGCATTAAAGAGGCCATGCGATTGTTTCCATTAGGACCATTTTTACCACGAGATGTTTTGGAAGATTTTAAAATAGGTAAGGCTTTAGCTGAATTTAAATTTTCCACATTTGGTATATTATAGCTAATAGGGTGGGTAAAAAAATCGACTATTTTTATTTTAACTTCTGACACTAAAAATTGGTTCCCAGGCACCTCCAGGCAACACTCGGTAACGGTAGGGGAGCCCAAGAGTGGATTTCTGCAGTTACTACAGCGTGTCAGAAAAATATACCGGAGGATACCTTGTACCCCATTAAATATCTCCACCAAATATGAGCCCCGTATACAGGGGCGATCATAAATAACAAAAATATATCCATCAAAAACTGTCATGCACGTCAGATTAAGATAGGGTGAGTTAATTACATGCTAAAGAGTGTATATTTCACTATTCTGACAATTTGAGAGTGACGTAAAGAAAGCGAAGTGCTACGGAGTTGTAAAAAAAACGTTATTTTGACATGCTCGAGCGTGGTTATTTTTTTATTTTTAATTCAATACGATTTGAACGATTTCCACAAGCCAAAATAATAAAAATATTTTTTGACATACTTACTTAAAACTCTATAGCTGCTTAATGCCCCGATAAAATCTTGAAACATCTAAGCTTTACAACCTAATAGGTCTCTATGACGCTCGAGTAACTGCAAATTTAGCATCTTGGGCTTCCCTACTAGAACAATGACCTCTTAATTTTAATACAAAGATCCGCCTTATTACAGTTTTAGATAGTTCATCAAAAAACTCTTCTAGAGTTTTGCTGTGTAATGAACAATGGTGAAATTTAAATTTTTGGTATGGGACTGAGACAAATAGGTATGCAGAACTGTAATGAGGGGGATCTTCCTATTAGGTTTAAATGCTCATCCATGCCGAGCATTACCTGGACGTGCCTAGGTACCAGCTTTTCAGTGTCAGAACTCAAAATCAAAAGAAGTCAATTTTTTACCCTCCCTAATAGCTAAGTAAATCATATTAATTTTTTTTTGTTTTTTTGTTACTTTAGAAAAGTGGACAATTCCAAAAGGATGTTCACTGATCCTAGGAATTTATAACGTACATAGAGATCCAAAATATTGGGAAAAGCCGACAGAGTTTTATCCGGAACATTTTGACAATGATGTTGCATCCAAAAGACATCCGTATGCGTACTTACCTTTTAGTGGGGGACCACGAAGATGTATAGGTAGGCTTAAAATTGACCTTAAGAACGAATTAACACAGAGTAATATTAGTTATTAGTGGGGGATTTATCGCTTTTTTATAGGTACTTCCATGGCTTCTGCTCTGAAGAATTGTCCAGTATAGTTCCTCCACTCACGGTTCCCAACAGAGAAACTCGTGGTTCCACGGGTATGCATCATTATAAGGTCCAACTGGACAGGCCCCGAACTTCTCACTTTGTTCGTTCTTTTATCCCTAGAGTTTCTAGATTGTGGAACCTGCTACCCGCGGAGGTCTTTCCTTCCCCTAAATCTTCAAGTATTTAAGTCCCGTGTCAACAAACTCCCTCTTACCTCGCTTAAGACACCCACGGTACGTTAGTCTTTAGGCTTTTAGCCTTCGTGATTTGTCGAAAGATAAAAAAAAGTTAATCAGCTTTACTGGATTAACTAACAAATGAAAATAAGTGTAAAAACAGAGGGACATTTTAGGCCGGACGCACACATTTTACTTTTTAAGGCCGGCCGCAATCATTTTACTTTTAATCAGACGATCGGACAGGATTATCTGTAGGTTGACTAAGTTATGATATGTTTGACGAGACGTCCGATCCAAAATCGGATCAGATGTATGCTACGCGGTCATAAAAAACTATAATCAATCGTCCTTCAGATATCTGGATCCAAGAATTATTTTCAATATTAGTATTAGAAAGTAGAACGTTGCAATATGCATAAGACATTAGTTTACTTAAGTTTACGAACAAAGGGCTCTGAGACTTGAACCAAAACGGCCTTGCCTAGAAGAATAATATTTTGAAAATATTTTTAGCTCAGCAGTACTCCTATGTAAATATGAAGATAATTATAGCAAATATACTTAACAATTATATTGTTGACTGTCACGGTACCCTTGAAGATCTAGAACTGATGACGGATGTATCCATAAGGCCAGTGGATGGTTACATGCTCCAAATCAAGAAAAGAACCTAAATTTCGTTCGGATAAAGTTTTTGTTAAAAAAAAAAATAAATTAACTTGTTTTTTAATTTCCTATAGGTTAAGAAAAAGAATTAATAGAAAGTTCCTAAATTTATAATAATAAGAACGATGCAATGTTGTAAAAAAATATAATATAATAATATGTTATTAAATGTGTTTAAGCATTACAAATAAATGATAATTGGATTTACAAGTGTTTTAGTACCATTGATCTGGATGGTGCCCTTGTGTACCAGTTATTTTTCGTTTTCCCCGCACTGGCGTAGATAAGGCGGCCTCATGTGTTGGTAAGATGGAAGAAAGGCTTTTAAGGTAAGACTTTTTAGTGTCATTCTGAACTAAAACCGAGCTGGTTTGAAAATGTTTAAAAGCGCATGTTCATTTATTTAATAGTTCGGAATTTTAATTTATCGCGAACGCCTTTCTACAGCTGATGTAGAAAGTCGTCGACACTGATATTCCGCGCAAACACAAAACTGTTACTTAAATTTTTTTACTGCGTAAGCAAATAATCTCATTAATCTTTCACGCTCGGAGTACAAGAAGCACGGTGACGGACAGTGAGCCAAATTCGTATTTAACCATGTCTTTTAAAATACGCGTGCTTGTAAACGCACCTATTTGTTTACGAGTTAATTTTTATTATTACAAGACAACATTACTTAAGAATTTTTTTTAATAATAACATTTTGCAACATTAGTGTATACTTTTGCGAGTACGTCAGTTGACGCGTCAAATTACCCGATTCAAAAAATTTTAACCGGTATTGGGAGTTAATCTAATAAAAAAACAATTGCCTTGATTACAAAATAACTAGCTACGCAACTAGTATTTTCTTTAGTATTGGGCTCTACTTAATTAAATGAACAAAGTCCAGTGGTGCCTCGAGTGGCACATATCAAGTACCTATTTCTTACAAAAACTAATGTACCCCAGTGATTTGGGTGCAATTTTTATAGTTTCTTTAAATTAAGTAAACAAAAACACAGCTGTTTTGTGTCTCATTTTTTATGATATTATTTTTTGTGTCTAACTTTCTTTTAGATTATTTTTTGCGTCTCATTTTTTATATTATTATTTTATTCTTTTATTTTTAAAAAAGATATTAAGTCTTCCAAATTACATACTCCTAGACCATACAATAATCAAAAAAAAATAGGTTCTAAACTTTCTTATTAGCAACTATTTAATAAGAAAAACAAATGCTTAATTAAATGGACCAAAAAACAACGAACTAAAGCAATTTACCTTAGTCAAAAAGTTAATCGTTTGCGAGATACAGGGTGTCAAAATTTGTTATTTTATTTTAGGTATTCTAAAATATTTTATTTAATATTTTTTTTTACCAAATTTGGTATACGGGTTTTTTTTAAAGTACGGAATAAAAAGCTACTCATATTTTTACTGTTCAATGTAGGAGGAGCCACCTGCAGTACTTTTGTTTAAAGTGTCTTTATTTTTTTGCCCCGGTATATTATGATTTTAGTAAATAAATGTTATTCTTTTATATTTTTTGCACAAAAAAGGGCACAATTGTTTAGCGATATTTATCGCTACGAGCAACCGATTCTAAGTTATTTTGGATTAAACGTTTTATTTCGCATTAAAAAATTCTTCGTATCCCTTTACACTTTATTTTGGGCCACCCAGGTTTCTTTAAAAGGTATGTAAAAATTGGTACAATTTTGTAACTCCAAAATACAATGAATTAAGCGCATTTGCGTTAGTTCAAAATAAATAAATGAAAAATATGACATCCTGTATTTTGCAAACCAGGAACCTTTGACCTTTCCCTTAATCGAAAGGTCAAAGGTTCCTAAATTACATTTGATCGTTGTATTTTAGACCAAGGAATTTGTGGTAGTATTTTGTATAGATCTTTTGTAAAGTACCAGTTGCCTAGATAAAGCGTCAATAAATGCAATGGCGAACTTTTGTATGGAATAAAATGTTTAATTTAAAATATCTTAAAAACGATTGCCCGTGGCGATCTTTATTGGGTACATTTTTTTGTGCAGGAAATATAAGAGAAATAAAATTATATACTAAAATTATAATATACTATGACAAAAAAAGTTATGACACTTTAAACCTAACCAAAGGACTACAGGTGGCTCCCTCTAAAATTTACGACAAAAACATAAGCATTCTTTGATTCCTCACTCTAAAACACCTTTGATTGCCAAATTTTGTAAAAAAATGTCTTGTAATAATAAGAAATTTTAAAATATTTAAAATAAATTAATAATTTTGACACCCTGTATCTTACAAACTATCAACTTTTTAACTATGGTAAATTACGTTTCATTTGTTCTATTTTGTTCCAAGGAATTTGTGATAGTATTTTGTACAGACATTCTAGATACACCCTGTATAGTCTAACTAAGTTTACTAATTAGGGTGCTTTTAAAATTTTAAAATTTTTTGAAGAATTTAACATCCTGTAAATAAAAAAACGATAATTTGTGGACCAAAGTTTATATGTACCATTTCTTATGAAGATATCTAATGAATTAACACCTAACCACTCTGTATACCAAACTATAATGAATACCAAAAATTCCAAAACAAAAAGTTAAACGCCAAAAAATGGAATTATTTTGTTAATATCAAAATTAAATACCAAATATGCCAATACAATTTTTAGGTAATCTTATTTAATTCCACAAAAAAACTGCAGAAAGTCGGTATTTCTTTTTTCTACTCGCGTGCGCAAAGTAGTTACTTTGCGCACTAATTTGCGTACGCAAAGTTGCTTTGTTGTGTGTTGTGTTTACTTTTCTTAGACACTCATAAAAAAAAATATTGTTCCTAACACTTGAGCAAAGCATCTTTCCCGCACTTAAAGCTTATCCGAACTGCGCTTCGCGTCGTTCGTCAAACTGCTTTTTCGTGCGGGAAAGTATCACTATGCGCATTTTTCAATTCAAGAAAGCCACAATTATAATCCTGTAGTCCGTTCTTGTAACCTTTTATTTACAAAAAAGGGTTTTAAACCACTAAGTATATTGTTTTTGTATCAATTAATCTATTTTCCAAAATTAAATTTTATCTAGCAATAAGTACCCACTTAACAAACCAAAATCACACTGTTATATTGTTACAAAATTATTTATTTCAATACACTTAATGTTGCACTAAGTGAACACTTTAATGCATCTATATATTATGTCAATACTGGAAGTGCAACAAATATTAACGTTCGGCAATAAAGAACTTTTAATAATTTAAATGGAAACCACTATCTTAAGCCTTAAATTTAAACTTAACACTTATTTCTTAATCTTTTGTATTAATTATATCCTATCTCTAAACCTAATGGTTTTTAAGTTATTAATGGTGAAATGTTAAAAATATAGTTTCTTCGCTATAACATGTGGTACATTTATTTTTTGAAATTGCCTGTAGAAATGATTTTTTTTCAATTCTATGGGGTGTTCCATTTAAAATAGCAAGGTTGGGCACTTTCGGTTAAACCGAATACGCTACATAAAATCTGAAACATCAGAAATACTTATCCTATTCAACCAAACATCCGACCAAAATTTCAAAATTGTAAAACACTTTTAAGAAAATAACAGGCTTGATAGTAATCTCGTAGAAACCCGGTTATCACACGTTTCGGTTCGCCTGGCAGGTACATCGAAAACGCCTATCATTTTTTAACCTTACTATGAATAAACTTAATCCTAGGAAAATCTTAAGTTTACAGATCCAACATTTTTGTATTTTTTTATACATGTTCAAAAATATACCGGGTGATGATGTGCACGGCCGATGCCTGCCATCACTATACAAATTCCCAGCCTTACAGGTCTAACGTTACTCAAAGGATTCACTAGCTTCCCTACTATTAGTTTTCCTGTCATTTATTGAGTTGTCAATACCAATAAAAATAGTCAGCCATTTTTATTTCCGAGCTGATTTTAGTCAGGTTTTACGGTGTCTTAGGGTACGGCCATGTTTGCGAGAGATATTTTTCGAGAGATAAATCGTGGATGACTGAACTTAACAACCCAGCAAATACTATAGGAGTCATACCTAAAAATCGCTTATCGAAAAATCACTCAACGGCTAACCGTGTTACTTTGTTTCCAATTCGGTTTGATTTCTTAGCAACTTTAGTTAAATTTTGTCTTCAAACTAAACAGCACGGTTTCATGTCTTTTTCCACAGAGATTTTAATTTTCGAAGTGCAAAGTAGATTCATTTTATGGCAGGATACTCACAAACATTTTAAAAACAAAAGTGTGATAGACAAATTGTGGACAGAAGTCGTATAGAAGTTTTTATAAGTGATGAAATTCCCCGTATGCTTTCCTATATATCTATTAATGGGATATGTACACCATACTTCCTTTTTCTTTTAAACAAACACTCTATAAATGGATCATCTTCTAAAAGAAGACCAATTCGACGCGTTCGTGTGAGAGGCATGTCGAAAACTCATATTTGAATCGCTTTTCTGTGGACAGCTTCTCGCTTGCCGCCCGCTACATTGTCGTGAACGATATATCTCGCGCGATAAATCGCTCGCAAGCGTGGCCGTACCCTACTTGAAGAAAGTCATGTATAAGCAACACTCCGCATCACGCAAGTTATTGATATTTTGCATTAAAATATGTTTATTTAAAGTATATTTTGAATGTTTTACTTTTAATTTATAGGGTTTATTATTGGCTTAAGTTGGTTGTATTGTATAACAAATTAACATTGTTTAAGTGCAATCAATCAGGCATAGTTTCGAGTAAAGGTGTGTATAGGGCCCTAAAAATTTTTAATTTTCCGATCCAAGTGTTATTTTCAACCCTTATATCGTATTTTTTAGATATTACAAAAAAATCACTTAAATTTTAAATCAACTGACAATTTATATATTATTTACAAATGGTTTGCCAAATGTTTTAACAAATAATTCGGCCACACTTTACATACTAAGCCGGTTTTGACGGACAGAGAGATACAAAATTATACGAAGCCTTTGAGTTTGCCGACTTTCCCCGTTCTCTGCGTATGAAAGGTTTTATTTGACTCCATACACTTCGATAGCGTTGGTCCGTCGCCCGTATTTCCGTCTTTCGCTAATATAAAAAGCAGTAAAGGTACCTTATCAAGACGACTGTAGAAATGTCGTTATCAAAAGAAAGTTTACATTAAGTTGACTTTTCTATATTTTAATTAGTTAGTTTTTTGTTTTGAAGTGTCTGTTTTGTTCAGATTTTTTTATTCCCAAAGAAATATAAAAAATAAAAATAGATTTTTAAATATTTTTGCATTTTTTGTTTTCTACCCTCCTCCGGGAGTCCCCGCGATTGATGTCTGTGCCTAGCACCGGAATCCCAGCTCGGGATTATATCTCCCAAACAATCGAATATTAACATAAAAAAGTTAGTAATCTGATGGACTTTTAGAGGAATACTTCCACCCCACCAAAAATACCCATAATGTATGTGTTTTTTTATATAAATTACTACTATTATTATTAAAATTGCCCGTGGACATGTTTTGCTTAATTCAATTTAAAAGCATATCAATATTATTATCATTTGTTAGATTGTATTAAATGCCGTGTGCAAATAACAACAATTAAATAAGCAAGTAAAACTATTTACGATTTTTTTAATTGAGCCAAATAATACATAATAATGCCTTGTAAACTAAAGTGCCCTCTCTATTAAAAATATTTTTTCGCCAATAAAAATGTTTAGGTGTTCAATAGTTGTCGCACTGTTAAGATTTCGGGTGCTTATAATTTGCATGCATATTTAAAAAATGTTTTATTTTTATTGCTAATAACTTTATAATATATTTTTTAATATCCTTATTTAAATTATTGCAGATTACTGCATAAAGTGTTAATTTACACTGTTAAATATTTAATAAATAAATTAAATAATAACTAGCATTAATGAAAAAAATTAAAGTATATACACCTGCAAATGGAAATGTCTACGAATATATCGGATAAAATAGTTAAAAAGTAAAGAAGGCTTTTTCACTTTTACTTAATGTAATAGTTTGATATGTTGGTAAATCTATATATTTTAAACGCAAAGCCATAATTTTCAGACACTTCATTAGAGACTTCTGCTGTACCAATTTACATGTTCTTTTTTTTCATAATTCTCTGGTTACTGAGACGTCGTACCACTACTTTTTTAAATGTTTTAGTTCCTTCTTTTATTAAAAACAAAAAAACAGAAGGCAACGTGTGTGACTACCGCGGGAAATATTACGTCAAACGCAGTATCGATAGGCATGGCAAGGACATATCGAATATTTTTAAATATCGATATATCGGAACTCAGATATCGATATATAACTTCCCGATATATCGATATAACAATATCAAATATTTTCGATATTTGCGATAAATAAGACAAAATAAAAACCCTTTTTGTTTTTAACTTAAACTAGATTGAACCCCGTCGAATTCTAAGGGTTCTAGACAAACTACAGTAAAACGCACAAGCACGTGTAATTTGATTGGTTTGAAGCGCTATGGACGGTCACATTTAATCTTGTGGCCGTCGCATTTAAAAATAACCTTAACTGGCAAGTTCTGCAAACAAAAAACACAATTAAATCTATAGCCATAGCAACTTCTAGAAATCTTGGATTACTCTTTCCAGCCAAAAAGTATATACATTTCTAATTTGTATACTTTTTATTTATGTATCCCAGTTCCGACCCTCTCTAGAATTGGTATTGTTTGCATCTAGGCAATGACGCAACCATCAGTATTCTTAATTCGATTAAAAGGTGTTTTCCCGCTTGGGGCATTCCCGTAAGGGGACCGATTCAAAATTTAACTGTTTTTTTCGTTTTCTTAAATTAGTATCAGTCTTATTGTATTAATAGTTGCAGGGCCGTGCCTACCGGGTGGTGCAAGTGGTGCAAGGCACTAGGGCGCAACGCTGTGGGGGCGAAAAGTTTAGAAATGAAGAGCGGGATTTAGAAAATAAACAGAAACTAAAGAAAGTGAGGATATTTTCTTTGTGTTTTTCATCACAAAAATTATTTTTAAAGAAAGAAAAGCAATTTGAAATACATGAAATAAAGGACTGAGTAAGTATATTGAATTGTAAGAGTGCGCAGGGGCGGCCAATCATTTTTGCACGACGGCGCCAGTCACCCTAGGAACGGCTCTGAATAGTTGTGTTATTATTAGACAGTATAGGTGGAGGGTCTGGTTAGTTCTGGTAAGCACGCTCTTGTTTTTAATACCTTAATTAAACCCAAGATTAATACACACTGGATAAACTGTAAAGTTAACGAATTTATTTACTAATTACAGAATTGTAGATATTAGTGCCCCAAACGGAAATGCAAGTATATCTTCGCAGGTCAATTTTAGAATCTTGCCCCAGGTACATATTCAATCGTGCCCCTAACGGGAATAGACCGATTTAAATAAGGGCTGTTCGCCTTATTATTGATCCTTTGCTTACAGAAAGGCTTCCTTTGATTGCTCATTGTCGGAGTGTAGGAAATTTATCACTTTTTTATAGGTACGTTTACTGCTCTTGCTCCGATAAATTTAGTATCTTTGAGCCTCAACAAACCAACTTGTAGTACCGTACATCAGCATACCTATACGGTTGAACTAAGCATGCTCAGAACTTCCCACTTTGTTCGTTCTTTTATCCCTAAAATTTCTAGAATGTAGAAGCCGCTGCTCGCAGAGGTCTTCCCATTTCCTCTAACTTTTTAAGTATTTAGGTCCCGTAATTATAAACTCTCTCTTACCTCACTTAAGACGCTCGGCACGTTAGTATTTAAGCTTTAAGCTTAAAGTCCAAAGATAAAAAAATACAATGCAAAAACTATGATTGTTTTTATGCATTTAAATTACAAGTGCTTATACTCCTAGTACAACATTTATCGTAACCCAGTTTTTAACGTGGACGTCTGCAAGTAATTCTTCTATTACAAAACATGTCCATTTTTAGACAATAAACCATTACTTGGAAGGTCTGTTTTAAGATCTCACAGATAGCAAGTTTTATTATTTTAGGTGACATTTTGTTGAAAAAAAGTGTAAAACAAAGGTTTGGTATAGTTATTGTTAAAAAAACTTGGAAGATGTACTCGTAAGTAAAATATGTATAAAAACTATTATTTAATAAATACCTAGCCCCTTTAAAAAATAATAATAATAGTAATAATTATAATAAGATATCACGATAGGAAAAAATAAAACAGGGGTAAAAAATGTCTAATTTAATCAAATTAAAATCGTTTTTTTTCAATACCTTAGTGTAACAAGGGTCTATATTAAGTAAATAGTTTTTTTCTTTTTGTATTTCTGTAAAGGGGTGAACAGAATTTGGGACAAATACAGGTAGTCTATTAAGAGTGCAATAAATAAAAACTATTTTATTTGTAATTTGTTAATAAATTTTATTTTTCATAAAAGTTAGTGCATAGTTCCAAACTACACTCCTGAACAAAAGAAAATAAATTTTGGTTTAAATTCAATTCTATCTTTTGGTCCAGTTGTAGCACCTTTCATTAAGAATATTATTTAAAATGGGGATTGCATAAGCGTTTGTAGGATTAGGTGTTGTACAGAAAAGAGCCAAATGTTGCATTTTGACCCAAATTTTCGAACACCCTGGGGAACAATGACCTTTTATCCTTTACACTACATGTCAATGCTGGGGAATAATTTAACGTCACATTTTTTTTAGTTAATTTTAATTTAAAGCCCTAACTTCCCATAAAATTTTCTTTTTTATTCATATCAATATTCTTATTTTAAAAGGAAATACAACATTTTTAAAGAGGACAATAAAATTTGTGTACTGGGTGTCAAGTTATAATTTTACACCTGCTTTAAAATTTTGATTTTTAATTATAAAAAGTAATCAGATTTTTGTTATCCCTTAAGAAATACAGGTTACGAAAAACAGTATGATTTCAGAAAAGACGCACCCTGTACATTATATCACCAGTAAACTAAACAGATCTTTTAATAAATAACATTTAAAAAACCACGGCATTTGATATACCTATCTCTATTAGTTGCGAAAATATGACCCTCCAAATCTTAAGTTTTCCAATATGTTGGCAATAAAGCGTATATTACGACCATCATATGTATTTATATATTTGTTTATTTATTTATTTATTTATTTATTTATTTATTTATTTATTTATTTATTTATTTATTTATTTATTTATTTATTTATTTATTTATTTATTTATTTATTTATTTATTTATTTATTTATTTATTTATTTATTTATTTATTTATTTATTTATTTATTTATTCATTCATTCATTCATTCATTCATTCATTCATTCATTCATTCATTCATTCATTCATTCATTCATTCATTCATTTTATTTATTTACTGTTTACATCATTTTATAATATTTGCCTAATTTAACAGTTTTTAAAAACCAACTCACTAACTAACTTATTTAGGTGAGGATATAATTAATAATTTATTAAATGAAATTATTTAACACTACTATATTAACATTTTAGTTATAGAGCACAAAAATTACAATTTAGAAAACCAGATACCTTATTAAGTTCTATATACAAAATTACAACGGTCTCTCAAGATGATTCTAAATCTGTTTAATGACCCATGTATTTGGAGATATAACCTATCAAAATTACGCTGCATCCTTGTTATTAGATCATGCATGCCGTAAACAGTTCCATGAAATTTAGGGTTACGGTAAATAAATTGCATTGTATTTTTTTAAATTTGTTTGTTTCTTCTAAAATAGAGATACAAATATTAATAAAAAAGAAATGTTAAGAAAGGATAGAATTTTAAAATGCAATGCAAACATTAGAATTTCCCTGTATAACACCTAATTATATAAAACTTTTTGCAATCTCCATTTTAAATAATTATCTTGATGAAAAGAGCTACAACTGGACAAAGAGATTATTAAAATCGGTCAAAAAACCAAAGAGTTATTTAAGATTGAATTTGAACAAAATTTTGTTTGTCCGGTTTTTTTGTCCAAGAGTGTATATTAACTTTCCCAAAATTCAATTTTATTATTAATAAGAATTTAAAAAAATATATGTTTTTTATTCAATACAGTTCTGGTTAGTAAACTTACAAGAAACGAGAATAAAAATAAGTAGGTATTAATGAACTGCTTTTTTAGGGTATCATACTTTTTGTGCCTTTTGGCTCTATCCGGACTTATATGGTACTTAATTATTTACAACTGGAAAAGAAGACACTTGTACTTTGCCGCAAGTAAATTAAATGGCCCTCCGGCGTTGCCATTTATAGGAAATGCTATTATGTTTATGTGTAAAAATGAAGGTAAGGTGAACAAAATTTAATATTATCTTCTAAAAAATTACTGACTCTACTTTGGGAATGTAAATTTATGAGTAACGTAAACAAAAATATACAAATAAACAGTGCTGAATTAAGTTAATTTGTTTAGTGAAGCCAAACCATAAATTGTGCGACTTTGGATATATGAGGCCCAAAAATATGTCAATAATTTTTGTCACAAAATAAAATTTCATGTGTTCATGTTCGAACGCCACTGGTAAACATTTTTAAAAAACTTTTACAGCAAAAAATGAAATGTAATGGTCAAAAGAAGCGTGCCAAATTTTGTAAAAATATCTAGAGCGGTAGAAACGTTATGATAACAAAGTCATTTCTTCTTAAAACTTTAACATCCTGTATCTCGGAAAGAGCATTTTTGGACATAATTTTATTTAAAAATATCTTATTTTATCTTGCATTTTATAAAATATTAAAAAGGAAAGTACTAACTTCTATTCTATTTCTATTTTTTTTTCTTGGTTTTGGTCCCTTCAGGTCCAATCCACCACTCTCCCCTTCCGGACTATGCTTTCCAGGGCTTCGTCGGCGGAAAATCTGGATAATCGAGCTCGTAGCTCCCAGAAATTCCAAAAGAAAACAAATAATTCAACAATCGATGCAATGCATAAATTGTCGGCTGTCAAACCAAGATCTGCTACTGGTGTTACGTATAACCATCACTTTCACTACTGACAGTTCCCATGGCACGCCCATCTATTTCTCGCCATTGAGAAATACCTCGTGTTCACCACCAAACCAGATACCACCAGCTTATAGGAATCTTTGCTCACAGCGCTTAGATCCAGAAGAAAGATTCCGTCAATTTAGCGTGAATCTTTCCTTGATCCCCGAAGGTAAAAAACGTTCGTACGACACCTCTAGCCGCCACTCCGGGAAGAACTTTGTAGTCCTCTACGCACGTCCGCACTGTCCGGAGGTCAAACAAAGAGTCCTGAAAAAGTACTAACTTAAAAATATCCCTGTGTATTAAAAAATGTCCCCGTATAATAAAAAATATTAATAGGCGCGTTCTGTAATTGCCTCTCAGATGCAAGGAGATTTTGTTGACGTAATTTCAGATGAGACGAAGCGATCGGCAATTAACGAACGCAAATAAAATATCCAGATGAAAATACATATCCTTGTTTTTTTACTTTGCTGGTATTTATTGTTTGGTTATTATCAGTGCCAATTACAAAAGCAAGTTAGTAATGAATTACCCCTTTAATGTCATTAACAATATTTCACATTTAAACAAAATTGGGTAAAGAATAGTTGGGATATTTTAAGAAATATATTTTTTTTGTAATTTTTCACACACTTTAGGACATATATTTATATGATCTTTTCTTTCTAAATTAAGCTAAGGAACCATACCCTGTATTTTCATCCATCAATTAAATTACACCCTATATTATTAGAAAATAACCACAGTGCACCTATGATTTTTTAAGACTCTTTTTCTTGGATATATAATTAAATAAACTACATTTTTGTATAAAAATTAAATATCTACGAGTCATATTTCCTGAGATACTTATCTATCTTTGTCCTAAATTTTTGTTAAACACCCTATAGTGCGACGTAGAGAAGGGGACTGACAGAAACAAGTTATGTCTGAATATTTGTATACGGATTAGCATCATCTGGATGTGCATTTCACCAATAAAAAAATGTACATAATTTTTTCTATGCTAAACGGTTTTATTGTACTAAAAGCTAAAAAATAATTCGGTAAGTCCTAGCTACCAGATCGCACCAATCTTATTAATCTGGAGTATTTATCAAACAAATAATAAAACCGTTTGGCATAGCGTATCCAGAGTAAATATTATGATAAAAATTTATTATTTGTCTGATCAATACCCCAGATTAGTGCGATCCGGTAGCTCGGACCAAAGACAATTGCAGTTTCGCTATAGATACCCAGAACAATGCTACATTTTTGGTCATCAGCTTGGACGCTCGCTTCGTGGAATTTATGAAGCGGGTATCCATCGAGTACACACGTAAACAGTACGTATAATTTGCCGCTTTATAAATACAGCCAAGCCAGCGTCCAAACTGATGACCAAAAATTTAGCATTGTTCTGGGAGTCTATTGTGAAACTACAATTGTCTTTGCTAGGACTTTCCGAATAATTTTTTAGCTTATAGTACAATAAAACCGATTGACATAATTTTTTTTTATAATTTATTTAAAGTTTTTAGTTTTGTTGTTGATCCTTCTATTTCAATTGAGTTCATTTAATGAAGCACTGAAACTAATCAGAACTAAACCACAATTTTATATTGAAGTAGTTGTAAAAAATATGTAATTCGCCAATTTGTAGCGGCGGCCATTTTGTATCGGCGGCCATCTTGGATTTACAATCATACAGAATATATCATATTGTATTGTCACCAATATTAAGAGTGTGTACCAAATTTCAGATCGATTGGTCGTCAGGAAGGGGGTCAAATTCCAATCACTAAATTTTACCCAAATAACAAATAAATAAACAGGTTAAGCTAAGTAAAACCGTTTAATAACCTTTTTATTCGTAGAAGGTTTTTAAGAGGCCTAAACCTACACAGAATATGGATACCACCTTTTTCTAGCCGGATTATACCAGTGCAATGGGAATAGGTTACTCACCCTCCTACTGAGCTTTGAAAACGTGTTGTTCGTGCTGACTATACTGCCCTTTGTGCAGAGAAATAAAGAAAATACTAATAAAATCGTCTTTGCAAAACATTTTTTAGAATATAGAAGAATAGAGCAGAACAGACAGACGCAACGTCGGCCAGGACAGAGCTATGCCAGAAATACTTTAAGCAGAAACTTCGGCCATGTATAGCCAAATAACTTATAATATTTAATTTTATTTTTATTTTTAGAGATACTGATGAAAATTCACAATGTAGCAAAGGAAAGCAACAACACACCCATAAGATTTTGGTTAGGACCCATGTTATTAATATCATTTGGAAATCCTGATCATGTTGAGGTAAAGCTTAAGCAAAATTTTGGAGGTACAGAAAGTAGAATTAGATTTTTTAAATACTTACTTGTTGAAAATATAAAAATATTGTAATTCCCTCTCTGCAAAAGTCAACAGTGTCATAGCTAGTTTTTCCGGGGGAAGTAAATAACTATAGGGTGATCAAACTTAAGTCGGCACTATTGCTAACTTCTTTATTATTGGAGATACGTAGTTGGTTAAATTAGAATAGTAGTAGCAATTTTTTTGCTGATTTAAGTGCTGCCAATAGAAAAACAAGTGAACATTAGATTTTTAATTTATTGCAAAAATGCCTTTTTTTAAATGGAGCACGCTGTATATTATATCGCCATTTAAAAGATCTATCAAAAAACTTTAAAAAAGCCTACATTTCGGAAATATGGCCATCCTTATAAATTCGATAGTTAACTGGTACATTTAAATGAAATAACCTGTATCACCATTAATTAGATATTTTGAAGGGCTTTAAGAAAATACCACATTTGATATGTCTATATCATGGTTTTGGAAATGTAGCTATCTAAATCTACATATTATGTTAAATTTTTCTTTTATTAGCATAGCTCTAATAGTTAGGGATGCCTGGACCATTTTTACCATACATTACTAACAAGCTAATTTTTTGTAAGTAGTAGGCATATCGTCGTTTCAGCAAAAGAAGAAGAATTGTCAACATAACCTCAAAAAAAGAAGAATGGCGCTAGCTACCGGTGCGAGGTTAGGTCTGGCATTATCTACCTTGGCATTATCTACCTTGACCTTATCTACCTTGGCATTAGCTATCTTGGTCCCTGCCCGACGGGCTTCTGATCGGGTTTACCTTACAATTGTCAAATAGATATTGAAAATCATGTCATAAACAATATGATAACAATTATAAAAGAAGCCCTTAACGAGGTTGTCAGACGTGAACTGATCCCTTTCTCACGCCTATACCGTACTTCCTATACTTCCGCCCTTTCTCACACCTATACACAAACACAACATTATTAGGTTTAATCTCTCTTTATTAAAAAATAATACACATTTTAACAATATATTTTTTCATCTTAGACCCATAGGTTTTAGTATATTTTATAAATAATACTACATATTTTAAGATTTCACTTTCTTCTTCTTGTATCCGTATGGTTCGGAACTGCCGTCGTCCAGAAATTTCCTCTTTCTAGAATTAGGACGGTAGAGTTTCACTTCTGTATTTGTGGTAATCAAATGTTCCTTAGTTCGGTGAAAATTTTTGGATACAATAGGTATAGGAT